>CAIGQW010024412.1:5940426-5950505 GCA_903798125.1 Danio choprae
ACACACACACACACACACACACACACACACACACACACACACACAGCTGAAGATCATTATTGACTAATTGCTAGACTATATACACTGCTCACTTTCACAGACACTTTGCTTAGTCCTGTTTTTCCTTGTGAAGCATTACAAAGCGGTTTTCCCTGTTTTTTCTGCTGTTTTTGACTTTGCTCTTTGGATCACCCTTATGGGGTGTTTACACCAGACGTGGCATATGCGAATAAATTGCGCTATTTGCGTGTAAATAAACATGTGAACATTTTGAGTTTACTCGCTTCATTCACGCATCAAATTCACTTCACATAGACGGGGATTCTCATCATGGACGGGGCTTCTGTCTGCCCAGTGACTCTAGTTTCATTGCTAAATGGCTAACATGGATTTTATTGAGAGAGTAGCTGTGCTTTATGTGCTTTAGGAAGACTGAAAAACAGCGTACATTCATTCAGCAATGTGTCTGAGTCCACTAGACTGTGATTTCTGAGGTGTACCCAGCTCTGTGAGTTCATCAACTCCTTCAGAATCTATACCTGGATGATGGAAGCTTTCAGCAGTGCTTCCGACTGAGCCGAGCCCATTTTGATTAGCTGTTGTCCAATGTCGGCAGGTGGATTTCCCCTCGGGAGACCAACAACAGGCGCTATATCATAATCACGCCCCTACAAGAGCAAGCTCCTGATTGGTTAAGAGGGCGCAAATGTCAGCTAAAGTTAAAATTTTCGAATCGAGTGATTCAGGCATCAAACATGCAAAATGCTCAATTCGCGCCTGCTTCATTTGTGCAAATAGCACCGCAGGATGTCTATTCGAGTCTTTGCATTGACCTAACATGTAAATCACTCATGCTTGACGCTTCATCTACGTCTGGTGTGAACACACCATTATGCTCCTGTTTGTACCTGTTTAACCGTTGCCTGCTTGACTTTTCTTGTTTTTAAATTGCACGTGGATGTTCACCTCTGTTGTGTCCTGACCCGTCTGTTACAATAATAATATATAAAAATAAATGATGTGTGAGGTATTTGAAGCTTAAACTTGACATTCAGGGAAAACCTGAGACATTAATCACATCTTGTAAATAGGTCATAATATGATCCCTTTGGACACACTTTTATGGTCTAATTTATTTCTGAAAAACAAAACATCATATTGGAAAAAATGTCCTATGGAAATTTGTTAAAACTGTTTTCCTTAAATACTCAAATAAGCATTATTATACTCTTTAGCATTACATTACATGTACATTACTTGAAGTGGTTTCAGTAAGATCTGATTTGGTTGAGGGTTACAAATTAGGCTTGATAACCAGTGCCTGTATAAATCATAATTCTCATTTGGCATCATATTGTGCTGCTTTTAAGCTTACGTGAGATCAATCAACAGTGTTGATATAGAGGTGGATTCGATCCAACAGTGAACACAATCAGTTATTTTTTGTGTTATTTTAGATTGCTTATCATGTTGTTACTTTAATATTTTTTTTATTTAATTTGTCATAATATTAGTAACCCTTTCAAGGGCAACAACCACCTACTGCAATTGAACTGAAATCATACTTCCCAAAAAAATCAGTTGATGATACTTGCAGTAACAAAAATTACACTGTGTATATGTAACACAGCTGATTATTAATGGTGTATTTAAAGGCATAAGAGCTGCCTCTCTTCAATGTGTGCAGTGCAACTCATTTACATTGTCAGATCTTTCTAACAAGCCCATTACACACTTTCAAAGCTTTAGCTTGCAAATAAGCCACAAGTCTGACCTCCATTTGCCTACTTCATTAAAGTTCAGATGATATCACAATGTCTTAAGGTGAAGAGTTTTATACCATTTCTGTGGAAAATGTCAACATACTAAAATAAAAGTCTGCAGCAACTTCTGATTCTTGCAGACTTTATTAACTTCATAAACTGGATTTGTTTAAGAGCCAAGGCCAAATATGTTAAATAAGCATTGCTTATAATAAGAGGACATGGCAACACTTGGCAAGTGCTCTCTGAGAAGCACCAACAAAATATGATGGCTCTTTCAACTATAATTTATGTAAAATTGCTTAATGAGACAGTTCATAAAAAAAAAAAAAAAAGATCTTTCATTATTTACTTATGGATGTTGATCTGTTTGGCATTCTTTTGTAAAACACAAAAGAATTACTGTAGCGAGTGGGGTGGGGAAGAGAGCTGTGAGAGTGGAATGAGGCCGGTGACGTGAGTGTTAACTATGGTCACCTGTATGCACCACCTGTCCTGAGTCTCACGGAGTAGCTTTAGAAACTTAAAAGGAGGAGAGACAGCAGTGTAAGGAGAGAAGACCAGGCCTGAAGCTTATGTCTGTTTTACTTTCAGTTCGGCAGTAGTTTATTTTTTTTATTAGATCATTAAAAGTTTGTCAGTTTGTCATTTAACACATTCAGGCGGCCATCAAACGTTATAATAAAAATTTTATAATGTTGTGACCCAAGCAATACTGGACGACACTGACTTTCAAACAGATATATGGTTGAAGTCAAAATTAGTAGCCCTACTCTGAATTTTTATTTGTTACATTTTTGCAAATATTTTTCAAATGATGTTTAACAGAGCAAGGAATTTTTTACAGTATTTACTATAATATTTCTTCTTTCTTGAGAAAGTTGTTTTATTTCAGCTAAAATAAAAGCAGTTTTTATTTTAAAAAAACAAAAAAAACTAACAAAAAACATTTTAAGGTCAACATTATTATCCCTCTTAAGCAACATTTTTTTCATTGTTTTTGATACAATGACTTGCCTAATTACCCTTACTTGCCTAATTAACCTAGTTAAGCTTTCAAATTGAATAATAATGTCTTCAGTACTGTCATCATGGCAAATATTAAACAAAATTTATTTTAATAGAAATTAGTAATTAAAACTATTATGTTTAGAAATGTATTGAAAAAATCTTATTTCCATTAATCAGAAATTGGGGAATTATTATGACTAATAATTCAGAAGGGCTAATACTTCTGACTTCAACTGTATATAACCATCACCTTCTCTGCATGTGCAGTGAAAGAAAATTATACAGGTTGTACTGACATGACAGTGAGTAAATGGTGTGAGAGTTTTTTTTTGTTTTTGCTGAACAGTGCCTGTAATAGCATTGTTTTGTTTTGACATTTCGGTTTGTTTGTGGGATGATACACTTGCTCTGATTCAACCATGTTGTATGTAATGGCACCATCAATCATATGCTAAGAGATATATCACATAGATTACAGCTCACTACTTAGAGCTCTGCTCGTGTAAACCAATTTCATCAGCTCAATCACGCTCTGGCAGCTGATGTAAGGTCTGATTGCAGAGCTCCCTAAAAAGCGTGTAATCGCCTAGAGAATGTCAGAAAATTCAGAGACTGAAATATTGTTGCGTATGTTACGATTTATGATCTGCTGTGAACAACCCAGTCATCAAATGATAAAATACGACGGCAATTATATTTGTGGGATTAAGTTACAATAGAGCCTTCGGTCTGAAATGCATGTTAGTCAGGCGCTCATCTAACAGATCTCTTAAACTTGCGAGGTCTGCTGGATTTTGTTATATAAATGAATATCCAGTTGTTTTACAGTTTATTTTCTCAATTCTGGTTCATCTGGGGGAATGAATGGAGATAAAACAGCCAGACAGCTAAAGATACTGCATTGACCACTTCCTTTTGATGTTAATTTATTATCTCTCAGGCCATTCATGATCCATGATGACCATCTTTGATGACTTATTTCTTCAGTGGAACAGTAAAGAACATGTTTTTAACACACTGAGTTTTTTTTTGCTGTATTGTCAATAAAACTATTAAATCATGCAATATTTACACATTTGAAGTTATATTAAATAATTTATTCCTATTCAGGTTTACAAAAAAATGTTAAACAAGAATGTGAATGGCACTACAAAGCATGTTTATTTCTCTCAAAAATGTGTATTAAAAATTTTATAATTAAAAAAAAAAAGAATAATGTACACCGGTGAATTTTGTTATTAAATATTTGTATTTCTGGAGCTTCGAAGTGCAGACCTTTTATTTTCATTTAATTTGATATTTTTTCATTGATTTGTGTATTTGTTTAAATATTTTTTTATTATTTTTTTAAATAATATGTTAATACTAATATAATTTATTTAATTAATCATGAATTTATTTAAAATATTTATTTATTTACTACTTAAATTTGTTATTTGATTTATTATCTTACATTTTATTTTAATTTAAATGGCGCTAAAAGATCATTGCTTTACTGAGTTTGAAAAAAACAACAAAAAACATACCACCTACACAAAAATTTATGTTATGTTTTAAAAATGTATGATATGTTTTTACAATTAATAGAGACACAATTGTTTTTCATCCATTATGGTTGGGTAATAATATAATAATATTAAGAATACATACTTACATTTATTGTTCTTTCTGAATTATCAGAAAATAAGTTCTCTCACTTAAGCCATGCAGGTTCTTTTAAAGATGTTAGTTTCTCCACCTACATTAATATACCCTGCATTGTTCACTGGAGTTTTTTATTAAGACATGATTTTCTATAAAACTCCATTACATAAGTATTGTGAAAATGGGGGAGGGATGAAACCGACTTGACAATGCAATTATATTCTGGGTGATGCATTGACACAAACAGTATTAAAACATTTAAATTAAGATGCAGTGATGTAATCTATTCTGAAACATTCAAATTATGATCCAGTACTATAATCAATTCTGAAATATTTAAATTAAGATGCAGCGATTTCATCTATTCCTTGAACTTTGATGGTGGGAATGTCAGACATAACTTCTATTTCCAGCACAGAAATCTGTAGTCATTTGTAATGTCACAATGTGCTGATCATATTAGAGTCTGCTTGACAAACAGAGGGTCAAAATGATTCACAAAATGCCTGATGTTCTTTTTTTTTGGTTTGTTTTTTTTTCAGCAGAGGATTTGTAAAGATCTGAATATGTATGAGAGTAATAAATACTGTAGATTACTCAAGCCTTTTTTTAAAAATAATTATTCATCATGAGTTTGATTTTGAGTCAATTTCTGTATAGATCATTATGTTTACACTATTTATAATATGAAACTGACATATATTCGGGGGAGCGACATACAATTTTGTACCAAATACTTTCTATTAGAAAATACCCATATGGGTAAAAAACAAATACAGGGCTGTTTTAACAACAGAAAGTGCTGAACTTCATCTGAAACCTTTAGTTTTATTTGTTTCCACTTTAATTAATTGATGTTTATTCTTAAAATCGCAATATAAATTTTCTTTTTTTGTCTACATCGTTCACCACAGAGTATAAAGTGCACCTCCACATCCAATAAAGTTATGCGTTTTGTTACTTTTTTATAAGAAACAAAGTCATCTTTCAAATTCTGTTTATCAATAAACTCAAACAATAAATAGTGTTTTTGCATTCTCTTCTCCACAGTTCCAATAGCAGTGGAGTCTGAGTGAATACAATAATTCATTGCTCTTTATTACTAGTTATAGCACCAAATATAAGTTATATATCTGATATCTCATGAAAACAGTTTTTAGTCAGGGATGAGGCCACGCATGTTCAAGTGGGTGCACTATAAATTCTGAAAGTAATAAAATGAGCCTCAGTTTGTAAAACATTGTTCACAATATTACTTGGTATGAATCTACAATGGAAAAGCACAATGCTTCTAAAGCACTGATTAATATGCATTTTAACACTTACTAATACATTATTAAAATAAAAAGTTGCATCTGTTTACATTATTATATAATAACTGAGCTAAAATGCTCTAATGATTATATAGTATTTAATCTAACTTTAAATAATTGGATGTTATTGTAAAGACAACAGAGCTTCAGTCATCACACAGATCATCTGACAATCAACTATCTGTCAGTTCATGCTCAGGGGAGAGTAATCATCGAGAACTGAAGACATGTTTTATGCAGGTAGTTGCATAGAACAGTATCTAGCATAAATATAAACTGCTTTCTTTCCACAAACAACACATCAATTTAGCTAAAGGCAAACACAGTACCTTTGCTAATACACACGACTCAGATATTTCCAGATACTATAAATCCATGACTCCGCCACAGGTGTTCTGGCCTCATTTGAAGATGGTCCATCGCTCAGATTTAGTATTAAATGGAATATTTATTTTCTATATATTTTTTAAAATATACTATTGATATTTCTTTAGCTATTTTCATATCCAATGTCCTATTGTTGTAAAGTAATATTGTAGGTGGAACAGACCCTGAATAAACCATCATTTTGACAAGCGCATACACCATATGAAACTTTGCTTTAATCACTTTTTTAATATTTATATAAAGTTTATTACAATGTTTATTGTTGTTGTTTGATAAACTACACCTAACTAAATTTGTAACTTCTCATTAGAGTTAGAGAAACAGGGCTTCAAAATCGAAGCTTCACTACTGATTTCAACAACAGACACGCTTCAATAAAATAGGTCTGCATAATAAATCAAAATAAATTTGAAATTTGCTATGCACATCCTGTCAGGGAAGTGCAGCTCTGTGATCAGTAGTAAATCTCCTCCGATGCTCTTTCATGGAGAAACTGCACATACGCCAGAAAGAATAGACCCAGGAAATCAAACAGAGGATTGCTTGAACTGCTTTCATTGTTTCAACATGACTAATAAATAGACAACTACAGAATCGTCAAACAGAAGAATTCATTTTACGCATTCGACTGAAGTTAATAAGTAAGCCCATGTTATTAAATGTAGTATTTTCATGTGCTTTCGGATGTGGCAGCAACACAAAGCCATAGATCATTGAGAAGCGTCGAAAACAGCTGTAAAATCAAAGAAGCATTATCATCGATTTTAGAATTGAGCAAATTAAATCTTAAAAGTAAAAAGCTATGTGCACTAAATGCTGATCCATCTGAAAGCAGAAGCTGGAGATTTACAGTTGACTACAGAACAAAATGTGCATGAAAATCACCTAATCGTGCAGCCCGACAATAAATCGGATTCAAGTGTCACATAGCATGATACATGGCTCATTCAAAATTCATTCAGTGCCCCAAGAAAAAAAATTTAGTATATATATTTTTATTATTTAATGCATAAAGTTAATGAAATCATAAACCATGAAAACAAGTTATGAAATGTATTATGTAAATTGCTATACTTCATCAAAAATATTTGATTTGGACCTCACTGTATGTGAAATGTAGTTCCCCAGAGGGAGGGAAACTTCAATGCTATGTGGAAACTTCCACTATGGGGATTTTGTCAGAAAGCCAATCATCTGAAGAGAAATAAAACATCCCTGGGTGTTTTGCTGGACCGGTACCTCAAGAGCGGTGAGTATAAAGCGAATTCTCCAAAACCCTAGTCGGGTGCCTGGTCCATTACGTTGTTGGCATGCCCGCTCGGTCAGCCCACGTTCTGGGTATAGGTGCCTGCTATGTGCGATCCCCTAACCATCCTAACCATCCTTCATATGCGTACTCCCCCTTCTCAGAGTTAGTCCATATGTCTTCTTGCCACCAGGTCTCCCCATTTGGGCAGCAGGTGGCCTCCGCAGTGTCCTCCCTTTCGGCACTACACGCTTTCCCAACGTACTGTCGAATTTTTTAATTCCTAGAAACTTAACTAGGTGTATTTTTTACAACTTCCCAAAAAATATAAATAAGCTTTAAGCGCTTCACAGGAAAGTAAGGTAAGTAAGGGCCAGGGAACACGTTGGAGGGCTGCGTCTCTGGTGAGGGTTACGTAGTAAGCGTTTCGATGTTTGTGTACTTTTAAAAATGATATGCATATATTATACCAGCATTAAAAATATAGTTCACCTAAAAAATTTTATTTACTCTTAACTCACCCCTAAGTGCTTATAAATCTTTATGGGTTTTTTTATTCTGTTGAACTGTAAAGGAGATATTTTGCAAAGCTGAAAATAACCGTTCACTTCCATAGTAGGAAAAACTAATTAAAGGGAAGTCAATAATTACAGGTTTCCAGCTTTCTTCAAACATATCTATTCTTTTGTGTTAAAAGAAAGAAACTCAAACAAGTTTGGAATAAGTGAAGAGAGTGTAAATAATGACAGAATTTACATTTTTGACTGAATAGTGTGGTTAACAAATTATTTCAAAGAACAATAAATGAGATTCATTATAAGTTGGCCAAAACAAATCTATCTATCAAGACAACAGCCACACTATCTTATACTAGATATAACCCTTTGTCATTTCAGCAGACATAATCATTTTTCAGATATCTTGTATCTACTGAAATCTCCAGGGACACATTGCACGGCTATATTGTTTAATATGGTTTCAATCATCGATTTGCACACATCACAAGCTCTTCCTTGTAGCGAGAGGGATATAAAAAACATCCCATTATTTTTTTTACACGCATTGTGATATCTATTCCAGAAGATATCAACATTTACATCTGCTCAGGCGCTTTATAGGCCAATGCACATAAAAGTCAAATCCATAACTGCTTTTCCATATACATTTTAGTAAACTGTTCAGCGTCACAAAAAAAAAAAAGACAGACAGTGATGTATGTGTGGTTTCTTAGTCATACATTGGTGTGTATTTTAGTGGATAAGAAACACTTTAGATAGGAATGGATTTATTCCAAAGCTAATGGCCAAAGTGTTTTGAGAAAGAATAAAAGGGGAGTCTTAAGGAAGTCTGAGCTAAATAAAATAATTTTCCTCTTATCAGACCCTCGCACAAAAACCACCCAACAAATCCATTCCACAGATAGACTTCAACAAAAGCATCACCAATGGTTAATTAAAACCCTTTTCAAAGAGCTTAAGAAACAGACTCGAATTAACTAGAGCTTCACCTACTTGCGCTAAAAAAACAAAACAAAACAAACCAAAAAAAATCCCACTTAGTTTGCAATGAAAAAGAAATGGGATTTGTTGGAGCTGATTTATTTTCAGTGCTGAAGGCTAAAAGCGCTTGATTATGTAAACATTCTCACCTCAGTTCTCTCACAAATCCTACCGACGTTCCTCAAAAATGCAGCGAAGGGTTTGCACTGCAGCAAACGGCAGCCTTGCCCCCTTGCACTGCTCTCCCTGCATTTGCATTTTTCCTTCATTTCATTCTTTTGCCGCCATCCCACCCGGGAATGCAACTGTCTCCTGATCTGAAGAAAAGCCAAACAGTTTGTGTAGGAAAGCATGTTGCAAGCGGTGCAGGGCGTCTATTTGAAGTCCGACTTCAAATATGTGAGCTTACACATAATGTGGGAGTGCTTCTGCAAATCATTTTTTCCCCCATGTAAACAGTTTGTTTGGCCACATTCATATGTTTTTTTACAGTTTATAAATACACATTTCATGGTTAGAGACGCTCTGAAAGACTCGAAATTGCTTTGCAGATTGCAACACAAGTGAAAAATGCGTTTAAACCTTGAAGAATATCAGGCTGTGTGTGTGTTGAAAATACAACCTGACGTTTCCTTTTTTTCATATTTTGAGCACGGATGACTCAGTTTTCTGTTGTTTGAGAGATTAGATATGCGGTTGAGTCATGAATCACAAGGTTAAAAGCTCAAAATCACTGTTGAGACCTAATTAATTTTTGATCTTTGTAAGTTCATCCTCTTAATGACTTGAGGAGCAAATTGAACTCGGCACGGACTTGTACATGTAGGACAGATTGATTGAAGGCCAAAATAAGTAAAGAAAAAATTCAGGCAAGAGGAAAAAGAGTCTGTCATTATTTACTCAGCTTCATGTTGCTTCAAACCCGTATGCTGTTAGGTTTTTTTCCTCTTTCTTTTTCTTTTTTGTTATGTGGAACACAAAAGGGAGATTTTTGAAGCAGCTCTTTGAACGACAAAAAAAAGGCTCCAAAAAAGACTATAAAAGCAACATAAAAGTGGTCCATGTGACTCACATATTACATTCAAAGTCTTCTGAAGCCAAACAATGGCTTTATGTGATGGAAGGTAAAGTTTTAGCTCGTGCACATATCTAAATTTTTTATATTATATTATATTATATTATATTATATTATATTATATTATATTATATTATATTA
>CAIGQW010024412.1:5956216-5974929 GCA_903798125.1 Danio choprae
TTATTATTATTATTATTATTATTATTATTATTATTATTATTATTATTACTGAAATTAAATCATATAGGCATTTTAGGTTGCAGGAGACATGGCACAATGACCAAGTTGGTCTCTTCATTCTGGACAAACGTGGTAAATGATGTATCACATAAAACCCCAGAAAAAGTAAGAGTTATGAGCTAGATCATATATATTTTTAATAAAGTTACAGATGTCTTTATGTAGCTTTGCAGCAGTACTATCGAACATAACACAAACATAAAATGACATTTCTGCCTTATGAAGAAGTCTGAATTTATGCCTCCAATACTACAGGGGAAACAGCTCTATCCTGGTGACAGCCTGAGTATATGGTTTCCTGCATGCTACATGTTAATAACATAATAAATCTGAATCTGCTGTTATGAACTGTCTTTCCCACCAAACCAGTGCCTGAAACATTGGTGTATAACACAGGATAAGCCTTACATTCTGTTACACAGAAAATTTCTTCTCCAAGGACACTGGAGTTTTGCAGGCTGGCATGTCTCTCATCTGGGCCACGGGTCTCTGAAAGATGCATTACCCGGGCCCCTGAATGCTCCACACAAAGCAATATTAGATTCTCCGGTTCCACTCCCTGCTGCGCTTCTAATCTGATTGCAGTGTCACCACACTTCCCCATGTGCCTATTAGACTGACTTACTCAATTTGATAATGCGAACGAAAGAATATGGAAGACATAAAGGTATTTGATCATCACAGCCAAGATAGGGAGGGACGGTTCAACTGAAAATGGGAAAAATCCATTTTGGCTCCACAGAACTCATGCATGTTATGAGCTTTCGTCAAGTGCTGGCGTGGAAGGGCGGGTGAAGAACACAAGCATGGCGGCTTTCATTTTGCATGCTGAGATTTCTCATGCAAGTCATTAACAGCAGGTGATAAGGAAGGTGTTATAGCCTAAGAAAACGAGAAGTTAATATTGTGTTTAACCAACAGAGACAATTCTGAGAGCAATACTTCCAAACTTGGCCATCTTTTAGGCCCGTAGGAGTTTTTCTTCCTTCATTTTTAAAAAATAATCTCGTCCACACCTTCACAGTTCAAATAAAAACTTTGTCCACATCAGAAAGCAAAAAAGCTATTTGAAGCACTGTCATAAGCATGTCAAAGCAACAGGTGGCGATATACTCCTGACTCTAAAGTTGTGCTGGCCAATCAGAATCCTAAAAAAAAAGATTATTATCAGTTCCAGGTGGCTGTCAACATTGCGCACCAAGGAAGAGTAGAGCTATATGTGTGGATAGATAATCAGTTTTGAGTGGGATATTGTATCAGCATAATGTACTGCATGTTACAAGCATGTTACAAGCATTACTGCATGTTACGTTTGCACAGTTTATCCCAAAAATATTTGTTAACATCGGTCATAAATGCAGCCATAAACACACATCTTGTAAACAATGGAGACAGTGGGGCAAAATCAAAATACACAGACCCCAGAATTTTTGAAAAATCTTCACCCTGACAGGAAGTGTCTTTCTGTGTTAAAGTCAATATAACACAGTGGTTGTGATGATGTTTTTTTCCTATTATAACCATACTATATATCTGATTGAAATTAGATATATAGGAGTTAAATGAGCTAAAAATGTAGGTTGAGACTGATTTTTTTCCCGTCAGGAACTCATTAGATAGTTGGATCATTGAGGATTACTATTGGTCAACCTCATTTGAGTGACAGATTGATCCAGCCTCACACCAATGAACATGTGATCAGAAAATAGAAGATAGTTTGTGGAGGAGAGAAAGTTATTTTGCCCAGCGGGCATAATGACATGAATGAAAAATAACCACCTGCAGCAAGTGTTGTTGCCAAGAATCCTGGGCCCTATGGACAGGGATCTGTTCTGGGCTCTCTAGGTAAATATCACATTCATGGGCAGTCTATTATATTAAAATGATGCCCTCTGTCTTACTTTCCCCCCACTTGCAATCCCCCCACCTACAGCTCAACCTTCCAAAGACAGAGTCTCTTGTCTTCTTTGCCACACAGGCTGTAGAAAAGTCCTTTAAAGTTCAGTCAGGAGTTGTGGGGTATTTTTGATGACCATTTGACCTGACTATCATGCAGGTTTGCAATGCACAATATCAGGAAGGTCAGGCCCCTCCCAATGGACCATGCTGCACAACTCTCCCCCACACACGTTTGAACTTCCATCATGTGCAATCTAACTTCTACAATTTTTTTTTAAATATTTCAGCAAGACAGGTCCTCAATGAGCCTCAAAGAGCCACTGTCACATCTCTCTTTCTCCCTCTGCAATTTCACAGTTTGCATCATGTTTAGGACATTGGTGCTTGTATGTAGAACAGCAATGGACTGCTTCCACCCTTCCTCCACTTACTGTGTTGTCAGAATGATGAAGATGTTTTCTACATTTTTAGTGTTTGCTATTTGAATGTGTTGTCTTAACTTGTATCTCATTTGAGCTCTCTCGACCAGCATAAACACAATTGTTTGGGAGTTTTGCGGTAAGGATTATTGCCGATTAGAGTGTTAAAGTTGATTATGTATGAAATGCAACACCGATGAAAAGAAAAGCTCTTTGATTTGAAAGTAATTTCTGTGAAAGTTGTTCTTTATATCACATATAACACCATTGATAATGAACACTGGACATTTTGCACATAAAATGTTTGATGTTTTTTAAAGTAATCTGACTGCACCTTACTGGATTTGCCACCAGAATGTTCTACAAATATTGACTGATAAACCAAGGCTGAGACAGAGGCCTTCATATTTATCCACATACTTTCAGCACCAGGAATCAGGAAGCTTCAATACCACAACACACCTATCACCATGATTATGAAGATTATACTCCTGAGGTGTGGGGAAAATTGGCACGAAAACACACAAAATGTGCATGTTGATTTCAATGTGTCTTTACGCTAGGCTGTATTTGCTTACAAAGTGGAGGCAATAGCTGGATCATTGTAATGCTGTAAACTCATTGACGACTGATCATCTGCTGCAGGATACAGCACACTCATTTCTTCACTTCATGACCTGTCTTCTGTGAGCTATTGCACCTGTCGCCACAGGCTTTGTGATCCACCCCTCTTCGGACACCGGCCAAGTCATAATGCAATGGAACAAATCCAGATTTATGGATTTCCGGAGCGAGTGGCAGGTAATCACAATTTAAGAGGGGATGTAAAATGATCTATTTGAGGTCCAAGCTAGTTTGTTCACTATAAAATTAGAGTTATCCATTGGTGCCCTTGGAGCACCAGACGGTCACTTGATTCCCTGAAAAACTCACTGCATGATGATGATAGGCAGTAGTAGGGAGGTTTAGTGTAATGCCATGTGGCTAATACACTGACAGGTGTTTCTAGATAATTGTTTACCAGTCAATGTCAAACACGCTCACTGCTATTCTCTATATGTCTTTTTAAAAGACAATTTTTATCTGGCCCAAAACTTTGTCAGAGAGCTTAGAAATATAACACCACACCTTTTATAACACAAGCACACTTCAATGGCACTATCAGTTGCCGTGGAAGTAGTAATTCAGAGAAATGTTCATTTCAAAAGTCAGAAATCAAATTTAAAATGTGAGAGCTAAAACGTAAGTGGAAGTCAAAGGAAAGAAGAAAAAAAAAGTGAAAGCAAAACCTAATGGAATGAGATGGAAGTACTTGTACTGTATGTGTTGAATTGAAAAGGCTGTTCACTGATGCCTCTACTGACCACCGAATTCTTCATCCATAAGATCCCTCATTTTAGGGTAACTCTGCTTGGCTGAGTTTCATTACTCTTTCTAGAAGTCTTCACATCACAAAGGACCATCCGTTCCAGATAGACTCATTCCTCCCACCTCACTACTAACAACTGCCCGTTGGGGAGTTATAATGACATCCTGATACGAGACTGAATTCTGATGGACTCTAGTTTTTTACAAGACACCACCCATCAGCTCACATATGATGCAGAAAAAAAAGCCCAATGGTGACAGAAAAGAACGGATCTGCAGAACTTGTCAGATAACTACTATTTCTGTAGAACAGTTACAAGCTAATTAGCCAACCGGTTCCCATGAGAGTAAATTCTTACATACAACTTTGTCTGGGTCGTGACAGATTTCATTTCTTACGGGAATTAAAGAGAGACTGTGAGAAACACACTGACTGTTATATATCGATGACACATCTTTCTGTCAGCAGACAACCTAGGTGATCCAGAAACCGTATTCAGTTACATTCACTTTGTTAAATTCACTTACTTTAACCATTTACCTGGCCAAGGTCTATTCTCAGATAACAATATTACATTTCCAGAAGACTGCAAATCAGCATTTTTCAGATTAAAATTTATTTAGATTTAAAAAGGGGATCTAAATCACAAGCCATAAACAACCCCTTTTTTGTAAACTTGCTTGAAGACTATGTATTATTGTTAAAATACATACACTTAATACACAGACACACTTCATGAAACATGTATATATAAGATATGCTATAAGATTGCAGGTTAACTATGTCTGTATATAATAGCTTATATTTGATTGTAATTTTAACTTAATTTGATTGTAATGCAATAACGTGCACCTTTTGTAAAGCTGCTTTGAAACACTAACTATTGTAAAAAGCGCTACACAAATAAACTTGTATTGACTTGAATTGTAATATCAGAATTGTTCATAATATCATACAATTATCGTTTTTATTACTGCAAAAAAGATTTTATTTCACAGTACAAATGAGAAAGGGAAAAAAATCATGGCTACAGACTGAAACCAGAATTGCAAATATTAATCCAATCATAAACCTAGAATTTTATAAAACAACTGTGGAAAAACCATAGCATAAATTAGATTAATTGTCAAAGCCCTACACTTCTACTTTTTGACAATGAACTACAGAAAAATAATGATTTTGGCTAAATAAAGCTGTCAGTGATGGAAAAAGAAAACTTGCTAACTGGATCACAAAAACATCAGAGTAACAGCAGGCTAATTATTTCAAGAACTAATCTAAAAGGGACCCAACACTGAAATCTAAAAGGGATACAACACTGAAAAACACAGCTCCCATCCATACCCTAAGAATAGGACAGTGGGGGGAAAGGTCATAGCAGTGGACAATAAGACTTCAACATTATTAAAGTCAGAAACAAACAAACAGCGGATGGAATTCAAAGCTTTAACTATCAGATGCTGTTGAACTTGGAATTTATACCGTGGCCCTCTTTTATTCGTAGCGCATATCACCGTCAGCGGCTGCGTGAGGAGATAAATGAAGCAGAGGCACCATGTACCCGGGACATTTTAATTAGCTGCTCTTTAATTCACGCTGACCCTTACTGAACTCTCATCAGCCGGCTAAAACGCTGATAAGAGCCTGTCACTCACATGGCTCTGGACACATTATGCTTCTTTTCAAAAGATCTCTTCTGTCGTGGAATGTGTCTGAAAGTTTCAGCTTAATACAATACAAAAGCCATCACTTACTATAGTTTGTCAAATTTGAGCAATGAGGAAAAATATGCAGTTTTTGTGTGTGTCCCTTCAAATGTAAATGAGCTGATGCTGTACAGAAGAGGACAGAGTTTTTCCTGACACTCCAGAAACAACAAAACAGGGGAATCTGCTGCAACCACAATCTCAGAAATGACCAGAAGTGGATTAAAGCATGAGAAAATGATGGAGAGAGAGACCAGGACGTTAATATGTATAAATGTGTATAAATGTATGTAGCTGTTGTGGGGTAAAGTTGATTCAACCAATCGACTAGTATGTTAATACTCTGTACTAATGTGCTGATCTTTGCACACATTCATTACACTACTGGTAAAATCCTCTTACCTTTACAGAAAACATAAAAGGTCTGTTACCTGACTGTACAGTGGAAAATAAATGTGCTTTTATGATGACACAGCTGTAGTCGCTGTAAATACCTCCAGAGATAGTGGTAACTTAAGCCACATTAGATGTACAGCATGCTAAAAAGAACATACATAAAAGACTTTAGAAGCATTCTCAAATGAATTCTCATATGAAGTGACACTTGTTTTGTTTTTGATATAACGATACAGAATGAATTGTTGATATTTCCCTTTAACATGAAATTCAACCACAGTGCCTTCAGTGGCTTGGGAGTATATGAAGAATTTAGTGTTTGTTGGTACTGTGCATCTAACAACAGAACATTTGTAATGTTTCATATTTATTTAGATTTTTATTTTGCAGACATTGTAAATCACCAGCTGCCAGCTATAAAACTAAAAAAGGTGACTTTTGCAGCAATGCCATGTGTGAAAATATGCAGATTAATTCATGCATAATAATGCTTTATATTAATACATAATAAGATCCCCTTTATACGTCACTTGGGGAGCTAAATCTGAACTCATATTAAGCAGAAAATGTCTTAATAAAACAAAGTTACTGGGTTTTCCTTTTTCATGCCTTTTGGGTTGGCAGATGCACCGGAGACCCAATTATAGCACTTAAACACAGAAAAAGACATATTTTTATGATACTGTATAACACAACTCTCCACTTGCTTATGAGAGAGCAGGTAAAGCACAAGAGAAGTAGATGAGCTGCTGTGAAAGCAGGGGCATCCATTATTCAATTAAGAGTTCGAAGCTTAATGCGTTTCTGTGCATAAAACAATTAGATGCACAAGTGATGAAACAACTCTTTCTCTCCAGCCTGCTGCCTCTCACCTCCCATATGCTACCCTATTCAGGACTTTTATCTAGAGAAATGCTTTGACCAATTGAAAATGAATGACATAGGCAGCACTGAATCCATGTGGTGCCGTCTGCCACTGCCAGCCAAGGCCCGCTGGACTGACACTATAGAGCCGGTCATAACAACACAGCTGGCCTCATCGCCAGCTCATCTTCCAAATCTGCTGTTAATATGCAGACAAGTACAGTTTTATTACCAGTCCAAACCCAAAAAACAGCTCGCAATGCACATCAACTCAAGTCTCTTTCGCATTCATAAGTAGAGATTTGTGGTGTAGATATATTTCAGGTAATTGAACTGTCGCTTTATATTATCAAAGTGACAGTCTTGCTAATACAATCTATTAAATGTGGGAAGCTACTTTTACAATAATTATTTTTTGACAGCCATATACAGCCTTCAAGATGTGTTATATCAGTAAAAGTATGTGGAAAACACGTTACATCCTTACCTATCTACTTTACATCCTTACCTATCTATCTATCTATCTATCTGATTTATTTACAATAATAATAGTAATAATAATAATTATTATTTCTATTATTAGTATTATTATTATAATAATAATGTTCGCATGGGTTTCCTCTGGGTGCTCCGGTTTCCCCCACAGTCCAAAGACATGCGGTACAGGTGAATTGAATAAACTAAAGTGTATGTGTGTGAATGAGTGTGTATGGATGTTTCCCAGTACTGGGTTGCAGCTGGAAGGGCATCCGCTGTATAAAGCATATGCTGGATAAGTTGGCGGTTTATTTCGCTGTGGCGACCACTAATGAATAAAGGGACTAAGCAGAAGGAAAATAAATGAATGAATGAATGAATGATTATCATCATCACCATCATCAATAATTGTGTATATATATATATATATATATATATATATATATATATATGTGTGATAGGTTTTATGTCAAAAGAGTTTCAGTATATATCTTAAACATAATAAGACACATGTTCAGTTCATTTAAAAACATTTACAAAGCCAGTTTAATCTCTGACCTTTAGATAAGCAAAAAGAAAGTATCTTTGCAGCAGTAATTTCCTTTCTCGCTTTAATATAAGATTAACGTCTTTAGCTACACCATTTTCAGAGATTGAGCCTTAGGATGCCACTGCACAAAAGTGTTCACTTTCAAAATACACAATTTCTCTCTCTTTCAAAGAAAGCAGAAGCGGCAGATATGGTCTTGAATTCAAACATTCCTGCATGCTGAATTTTTAAACAGCATTTGAATATGGTTAAAATGCTCTACATCATGTATGCATTTGTCCTCTGAGCGGCCTGGGTGAAGGTTTCATCGAGGCGGAGGATCTGCACTTAATGCAAAGCTCTTCTTGCATTCAAAACGCATCCACAATGTGTTAGAGAGACCTGTCTGTAAGTGAATCTAATATTTCAGGCCTTATCCTCACATAACCACACCGCCACGCACGGCTGGTCGGGCCTATACACTTCCTCTGCCAAAGACACAAACAACATTCCCAATAATTTAATTTCTCCAGCGATGTGTGAGAAACGGAAACACCTCAGCCCTCAGACCTCTTCTAGAGTTTTGTATTCCTCTGGTACCACAAAACAGCTGGACATTCTCAAAACTGAAAAGACAAATATTGGAACAACTTTGCACACAGTGCTGCTCAAACAAGAGCAAATCTTGCTGAATACTAATGCGGCGCTAGTTAAGTTGAAAGCCCAAGAGAAACTTTAGCAGAGACCTGAAAAGATAAATTTGTCACACACACACACATACTCGCAAGCACAATGGCTTTTCCTCAAAATGATAGTATGCAACCTATGTGAAGAAGTTTTTAAGACAGTATAGGTAGTCAGTATGATGGCTTCTTGCTGATTAAACTGCACTAAAGCCAAATTAAGTATTCTATTAAAGGATAGTTCACCCAAAAATAATACAATTTATTCTGTCATTATTTATTCATGCTCCTCTTGTTCCAAACCTGTTTAAGTTTCTTTCTTCTGTTGAACATAAACAAAGATATTTTGAAGAATGCTGGCTGCTAGGACCTTTGACTTCCATAGTAATTTGTTTTCTCTATGGTGGAATTCCCGGCAACCAACATTCTTCAAAATAGTTTATTGTGTGAAGAAGGAAAGTCATTGTTGTTTACAAGCACATGAGTGAGAGTAATCGATGAGGTAACTTTCATTTTTGCGTAAAATATTCCTTTAATAACGTTGGGGGGAAAACAGCCATTGACTTGAAATGGCTGCTTTTTTTCAACATTCTTCAGAGTATCTTGTTTTGTGTTCAACAGAATGGTGAAGAATGTTTTATTTATTTTTGGGTGAACTATCCCTTTAAGTGCAAAGTTAAAAAGGGCAGATCAGCAGGGTGAGTTATTTGGGCTTTGAGTAAATAGATAGTCTGCATTATTTTCCTCTGAATACACATTACAGACGATTCAGCCAGAGCACGAGACCACACACTTGCTGACTTAAGTTTGAACAGAAGCAATTTACAGATATAAGATTTCACAGACACTTGCATGATCAAAACATAACTTCAGATAGATAAATAAATATTGATGACAATCCATGTTGTCAGCTGTCTCTACAGGATGGCCATATCATAAAGGCACTCATACTGTGTGTGGCAGTTTGTTTTACAAGCCAATCTTTTTTTGTCTATATATAATTTACATGACATGTTACAGTTGTACTGTAAATTCATATACTGACAGAGAGAGACAAGTGAGCTTCCTAAAAGCATTGTTAGCCCATTATGGTTTGGAAGTTCCATAGTTACCAATGTAGTTTTTTCATTTGGTGATTACTGAATTCATAGCTCCAACAAATCAGACACTTGAGCAAAATATGCAAGCTAACATAAAGTACAATCTATATATTTCATTTCATGCAGACACAAATTGCCTTGTACATCTTTTTGTTTATTAGGAAAATTAAAACACAAACCTTTAAGAGCAATAGCAGCATAGCGGAATCCTGCTCCGGTTTCCCCCACAAGTCCAAAGACGTGCTATAGGTGAATTGGGTAAGCTAAATTGTCAGTAGTGTATGTGTGTAAATGAGAGTGTATGGGTGTTTCCCAGTGATGGGTTGCAGCTGGAAGGGCATCCACTTTGTAAAACATGTACTGGATAAGTTGGCGGTTCATTCCGCTGTGGTGACCCCTGATTAATAAAGGGACTAAGCCCAAAAGAAATGCATGATATATACATTAGAGTTTAATGTTGCATCTAATGTTAATCATGTCTATTGCATTAATTTAGTGTCATGTGCTGGTGTAGTTCTAGATAAATCGAAACTGTTTCAGTTCAGTTTAGTATAAATGTCACTGTTGAAGTTCAGTTCAGTTTAGTTCAAATCAGTGATAAGCAACTCCACAAATGAGCAGCTCAACTAACCCCAACCAAGCAAGCCAGAGGCGACAATAGCAAGAAACCGAACTTCACCAATTGACAAAAGAGAAGAAAAACAAAGCCTGAGAGAAACCAGGCTCAGTTGGGCGCAACCAGTTCTCCTCTGGACATCGGAAGCCTGAGAACAATAAGCACCCATCGTGGAAAAGGTGCATGATAGTACCATCTCATCACCACTTGCTTTGGGAGATGTTTTGGTCTGTAAATTTCAAAGGTACAGTGTCGATTAGGGGTGACCAAACTTGTTCCTGGAGGGCCAGTGTCATTTAGCTCCAACCCTAGCAATCAAACACAACTGAACAAGCTAACCAAGGTCTTATTAGGCATACTTTAAACTTTCAGGCAGGTGTGTTGAGGCAAGTTGGAGCTGAACTCTCCAGGACAGAGATTGGTGACCCCTGATGTAGATGTTAATAATTCAAAACCTTGATGTATTAAAATTCTATAAATTTATGAAATACGGTAGCTTATCGTAAATTTGGAAATTATACATTGTAAAAGCCTTGCGACCACAGCTGCCATGTTTTTTTACTGTAAATTTTACAGATTTTTTGAATGTAATTTTTTCATATTGTTAGAAAAATGTTCCCTAAGCAAGAGCTGTAATGACAAGGAATTCAACTTGTTTGAACTTGTTTTATATTAGTATTCTTTTGAACGAAGAGTCCGTTCCCATAAGCATTTAAATGAGATTTTAAGAAAGTTTATTTAAACACTATTTAAATAATTGTGTGTGCTTGAGTTGTGAAGCAATATTTTGCGAGCAGACTGCAGGCATCTCACCAGATTTTAGAACAAAGCTGTTTTTTTTTTTTCTTTCCTCGTTCTCTCTTTTTTAATGATCAAGCAATAAAAGTCAGCCCTTTTGGGACATAAAGAGCCAACAGCTGTGGAAAGGAGTGATGGCAGCAGTAAAAGAGCTGATTTCACAGCATTAAAGAAGAGTCGGTGAACTTAGTCACTGTCGGGCCACATGGAGCATCACAAACATGCAAAGCATTCAAACGGCATAACTCTTTACCACAAACCAGTACTAGTTTACCCCGCTCAGGTCAGCCGAGTCCCCCTCCTTTCCCTTGTTTCCTCTCCACTGTGCCTGCAGTTTACAAAGTAATCTGTTCCTGAGCAGACAAGCATCAGCGAGGCTTATCTGGAGCTTTCAGGTGCGCAGGATGGAAGTGAAGACGGAGGGAAACTGTGGCTGTGAAGGAGACGACGGTCACGAATACATTCACACAAACCTGTGTTTCTTGCATCAGCCGCACCAAAACAGTGTGAAACGTGCTCAGCCTGGTGTGGAGAAGCCACGGTAAAGGAGATCAGCAAAAAGACACGAATGTTCAGAAACAGATGATGGTCAATGGTAAATTCAGTTTTTGATTGGTTAATGACATTGAATCGTTTATATCTGGCACTAGGATTTGATTCAATGCTGTAAAAATGATTAGTTGAATTAATGTAAAATAAGTGAGTAAACCTGTTGCTTTTAAAATGATTTTAATTGGCTTTACATAAAAATGTGTGTAAACCCGTCGCCTTACATTTTTTAAAGTAAATGAACTGTGCATAATTATAAAAGTTAGGTCAAATCAACTTAACAGTTTCAAGTTGCAATGGGTTTACTTTTTAACGTAAAGTAAGTAATCACTTTTTACAATAATGTATGTGAGGACAACAAGTTTTTAACAATGTAAAAATAAGGATCAAGTATTGTTATGACTGGGTGGAAAAAAAGGTATCATCCAGTCCTAATAATAAGTGACCCTTTAAATTTCATTGACATAATTCAATAATGATTTGCTTTTATTTGATCTATGAAAAAAGTTGACATCTTTACCCAGCGAGTATGCAAATATAATGTTATAATAGATTTGGATTTTAAAATAAATGTTTATTAGATTCATTTTTATTCATTCTAAAATAATTTGAGTGATATTTTAATTAAATTGATAATGAATTAATAGTCCTTACTATAGTTTACAGTAGGTCACAAAAGTGCATGAAGTTGTGTTAATATAGCATTTGTTAACATACATAGTAACCATTACTATATGCCTGAATAATACAATATATAAATGTTGATTTGAATAGTTTATTAATCATTTACTAGCTCATTCTGAATGATCTTTATAAACACCAACTCTTATATACAAATGGTTTGTAAATAATGCATACCTAATTTAGTAATTAAAAATTAATTATCAAGCACATTATAAATGAGCTTAGAAAGTCAAGTGTACAGCATTTGTAGCTGTATTTATAAACTGCTCACTACCGTCTTATAATTTAGACTTAATGCTTAACAAATGATGAATGAACTATTTGCTAATGCTTAATAAATCATTTATAGTGTGTAGTAACTATAAAGTATTACCGATGTATTTTACAACATGAAAATAGAATGCAGAATTTTAAATTATAATAACAATTATTTAGCTATTTTGCCTGTATTTTGAATTATGAACTGAATGCAGACACTGTGTACATGCTTTCTTTCAAAAACATAAAATATATTATAAAGTACATCTTGATGCTTTAAATGCTCTAAAATATTTAACAATAAAAAAAACTCATACAAAAATCATAATTATAATCAAGAAATGCTTTCATTAAATGAACGCAAATAGACATGATATTTAACATTAACATTCATGATTATTTTCATTTACAGCCACCGTTTGAAAAATACATTAAATTTAATGGGCTCATAATTATTTTATATCAACGGCGAATGAGTCGTGAAAGTAGTGTGAATATTCATTTGAATATATTGCCTGGTCTCAGATCGGGATCAAGAAAAAATAAAAACTTTACCCAATAGCATGTTAACGTATGTTATGTAAATGCTGATGTGTCCTATTGCATTAAAACAAGCAATTCATTTTTTTCTGGATACATGCAGATTTAAAATGAAAGAGAGAGAAAAATAGAGAGACCTTCCCCTCAGACATATTTGAGATTTTGTTATTACCGACTGTAAACAGGCCCATAAAACCCTTATGCTTCAACAGCTGAGGCCATTTGTGTTGTGGTTGTAATATGAATATAATACATTTTTATTATTAATACAGTTTGCAATGTGACTTATGTGTCAGATCAAAAAATTAACAAATTTAAGGAACCATTTAAGCAGACAAAGAAACAGTTAGTTGCATTGGAAGCCGCAAGGCAGCAATTATTTTCCAGTCTTGCAAGCTGACCAGCTTTCTCAAGTGAGAAGCCAATTATGTTTTGCCTTGGCACTGCTTTATGAGGTGTTGCCATTACTAGCTAACGATGCGTTTTCCAAAGTTATATTCGATAATGACATTTACACAAAGAGCAGCCTGCAGTGTATATAACAGTCCATTCCAGACAAAGGTGAAACAATGCATCACATCCGGATTGAAGCTCTCAATATAGTATATTATTGTAAAGACTTATGCAATATATTATTATTATTATTATTCATGGAAATAAGCAGTGATGCAATGACTTTGGATTGGAGAAAAATATTAATATGTATGTAATGCATACATAAAATATATGATTATAATGGCTTCTATTGTTTTTATAGTTGAGCTGATTGAATAGTGCACTTCTGGTTTCACCGGTATGACCCTGTGTTATCAGCTTTTACTGAAGGATAACATGGCACTGCAACTGACCAATCACAATTAAGTATTTAAGAGTGCCATATAATAACTAATATTAACATTCTTAATGAAAGTCAAATATAATTTTTTTTTTAAATCCTGTACATCCAGAGAAAAACGTATTTTCAAGTGGTTCTTTACTATTCTTACATCTTTTTCAATAGCTTTGATCTATGATAATATTTATGATCACTAATATCAAATATTAAAAAAAGCAAATACAATATATAAGCATTTTTAACAAGGAAAGATCAGTTTTGCAGCCCACTATTAGCATTCAGCTATAAAGCAACATCTTCCAGTGACCAAAAACACAGTCAGTCGTGTCCTCCAGTCATACATTCACTGTCAGTGTGAATACAGCACATGCGAGCTCTCTGAAGTTCTGTCTCTTTTCTGTGCACAGCGGGACATACGAGAGACCGCGAAATGATCCCGGCCCTTCTCTCATATTCCCTCTGTGAGCCTCCTTTTTCCAATAAATCGCTGACTGGTCTAATAACACCCTTTGTACAACACCAACAATCTCCCTGCCTCATTTTTAAGCGGCAGAAATTAATTGAAAAAGGGTCGTTTTGTTTATCTTGTCAGTGTTCTGCATTTTAATGGGGAATTAAGTACTGTAGGTATTAGGTACATATCCAGGAGACACAGATCAGCTCTCTGACAGCTATAGAGCCCTCCTCTAACACATGTGCCCTTGGTAAATATGAGCAAGGAAGTCTATAAAAGTTATTGTTTTTTGTATAACCTTTTGATACTTTGCTTTATTTAACCAAAGTGGCATGAAAAAATTCAGAAATATATCAGAACTTTTCTGAAATATTTTCCCATTGATATTTTCCATTTTTTAGTACACTTTGGTGGCTAGGAACAGGAAACTGTTGAGCCATGAGCTTCTGTTTCACTGGGTATCAATATGGGGAAACACAAAGGCCAAAGGCACACAGGCAGTATCTGAAATCGCCTCTTAGCCCTCATTCACTATTCCCTAGATTAGGCTACGAATGCAGTCCACTTAAAGGAGTAAATGTAAACAAGTGAGTGAATTTGTGCACCGGAAGGGATGCTGTTTTGTTTGTGCTTTACTGTACTGTTGAAATATCCCTCAGATGAATTAGATTAGAACATCAGACTCTTTCGTAGTTATTTAACATTTAGAGAGCTGACTATTAGTAATGAAATAAAACTATTTTGATTTCTGTCATGTATACAAACACTAATTTACAATTAAACTATATATAACATTTTAAATATAAAATTAAACTGATAGTATTCTGCTGTGGATGCCATCTTGTGGTCAGATGCAAAAATTAATTCGGTTCACAAACTCTTACAGTGCGTTATGGGTATTTTCTAGACATTCTTTGTATCTTGGTTGTACACTTGTTATTGAGGTGCATCGTGGGATTGATTGATTGCATTTCAGAACGTCCACTAATCCTTGTTATTCTTTATCTCAACAACTAATCTGCGCAAATTAATCCACTGAAAAAAAATGTTTTGGTATAGTTCAATCAAAATCTGACCATTTGGAGTGTTTGGAGTTTCGGTCTTTCTCTGTTGATGTCAGTTTGATGGATTCAACCATAATATTCTTAACCATGCCCTTCTTACCGTTAGTTTGCTATGAGGGAATGATGCACAAAAAGAAAGCCCTGCCCCCCACTTAATATTCCATTTCAGTTGGAAGTTCATCAATATACTGAAATGAAAAAAACTTCCGGAACTAAGAAACATCCGGTTCATGCAGACTTTAAGAATATAGTGGGTGATTTCGGATACAGCCTCAGTCATTCATCACTAGTGTAAATTAGAACTGACTAGAAAATAGCAAACACTGAAAATTTCTATAATCAGGGGAATTATTTACAATTTTCCAGACAACTGGAAGTGTTATGAATCAACCTGGAAGAACACACACACTAATGCAGACTGGATCTTGAGGTCAGAAAGTCTCCAAAAGTACAATCTGAAGTAAGCTACATGTATTACCACCGATTATGTAAATAAAACTTCATGCTCATCCAAAAACGAAGTGTCTGTTAATAAGTTTTTGTTAATGAGCCTTTTATCCACAGCCTTCCTTGCTCATATTTAACAAGGGTGCCAATATTAATAGAGGGCACTGTATAGTCATGTCAAAAAACTGAAAAACTAAAGGCAGCTTTGTTTTCTCTCACTTCTACATTCGCTCCTTCACCTCAAGCAATAAATCTGTGCAACATTCATAATCACAATACTTTTGGCGGGCTCATATGGCTCTGTGCACACAGCGTGGCAGGTTTCCAAACAAAAAAAAAAAAAGTAAAGTGCTAAAGCGGACAAGTGTTTGTTTGCAGTCCATCAATGTTTCCAAGCCTGGAAAAATGTAATGTCTGCAGTACAATTAGGCACATCAAACACTTCTTCACCTCGCCGGCACATTCATAAATATGCAACGGACAGTAATAGCCATCCAGAACGCATTCAAGACAAACAAGAAGAGGCTCCCACAGTACAAAAGCTCATTACTATACATGTCGTACCTTTGATCTCTGGAGGCGTGAAGCTCTAATCCATCTTGAGGCTCTGGAAGTTGTTGGTGTACTATTTGGCTCTCAATTCTGGAGCAGCTCTCCACATCACAGAATCCCGTCCACTCAAAAACTGAACCCACCGAATGGGGCACTTGGGGATTGTCCTGCTGGAGAACACACAGAATTAAGATTAGGTCAGGATTCAGGTATGAGTCCGCCAATGATTCTGGAAGATCTACGGTTGCTGATGTGCATGACAAGAGTGTAAAAAATGTAAACTGTCAATATTTACTCATTGAGATGCCAATTTATTCACATCATAACTTTAAAAAAAAATAACAAAAAAATGTGCTATTTTCAAAGTTATACTTGTAATAAAAACATTCTAAAATAAGAAATCATAAAATACTGCAATTACGTGCAAGAATAAATTCATTCATTCATTCATTTTCTTTTCGGCTTAGTCCCTTTATTAATCTGGGGTCGCCACAGGGGAATGAACCGCCAACTTATCCAGCATATGTTTTACACAGCAGATGCCCTCGCAAGAATAAAAACTTAGTTAATAAATAAATGTCTAAATACTTTTAAAAACAAACTAAAAATGGTTTATTTAACAAGTTCTTTTTGTACTTGTTCTTTCTGGGGATCGAAAGTATAGATTTCTCAATAATAATAATAATAATAATAATAATAATAATAATAATAATAATAATAATAATAATAATAATAATAAAAAATCATGATAAAGTTTAACAACAAAAAATACATTTTAGAGACAGTTCACTCAATAATAAATTTACCCACACTATGAATTTTTCTCCATCGACCCCAAAACAAAAATGTATCATAAAAACTTTTATATTTTTTAGGATCCTTTTTTTTTTTGCTGCATACGGAAAAAAAATAGCACATTTGTTTGAAGAAACATGAGGCTGAGTAAACACGAGTCTTTTTAATTTTGGGGTGAACTATCCCTTGAAATACTTGGCACAAGCAAACGGATTTCCGCCCTAAAACAGATCTGGCAAGTGCTGCAATCAAGCAATGCAAATACTTTGCAAAACTTTCACTTACATGGAGTTGTTACATAACCACAAAAATATGTGTTCTGTGACTCAAAATGACCTTTCACAATCAATGCTGAAGAAAAGCACTTTAAATTAAGCATCCGGACAGAGTCTGCCATACAAGCAAGGCTGAGTGATTGTTCAATTTCATTTCATTTCCTTAGATTTCATTACATTTTATATGTAGCTTTTGCTTTCAAAATGTCCTTGTTTAATCTTTTCCCTTTCCTCTGCATCGGAATGACATTTTCCAGCTCTGCATATTTTATCTGTCCGCCATTCAACATTATATTGTGAGGGGAAACATGCAAACTCAAATCTCACTACCTCAAAAGATGAAAAAAAAAATGTCTCATCTTATTTATTTATTGTAGTGTATCCTTAGTTCACCCAAATGAAAATCCTGTCATCATTTACTCTGCTTAAGATTCTTTCATGTTTTGAACCTAA
This sequence comes from Danio choprae, assembly GCA_903798125.1. Taxonomy (NCBI): domain Eukaryota; kingdom Metazoa; phylum Chordata; class Actinopteri; order Cypriniformes; family Danionidae; genus Danio; species Danio choprae. The sequence continues at coordinate 5,974,039 of CAIGQW010024412.1, forward strand.
AGTAAGATATTTTGAAGAATATTGAAAACCGGCAGCCATTGACGTCCATAGTTGGAAAAAAAAATACTATGGTACTAATTGGCTTTCGGGTTCTAACATTCTTCAAAATATCTTATTTTATGTTCAACAGAATAAATAAGGTCTGGAACTATGGTTTAGTATCTATGGTTGATGAGTAAATTTCCATTTTGGATAGAATTGTCCCTTAGTAGAGATATCGGATGCCCGTTTGCATTCTAAACATGACTCTGCACAATATTGCCAGATAATTTTACACTAAATAAGAAAGTAAATGTCATTTACAAGATGAACATTAATGTAACCTCACTGCATGTTAATGCTGCCCTTTCTCAGACGAGGAATAAAACTGCTCCTGGTGATGACCCAGCCATTTAATCTTAGCATAACAACCACCTGAGGATTCAGCACAACTCTGTCAGAAAAAGCAGATAGACTACCTGGAAAGCCAAGCTTATGTAAGTGCCATTTAGCATCCCAGTTTAATCACATATCTGAGATTATAAAGTACAACAGCCCTCAAAACCCACATGCTAACAGGGCACGGCTAATGGCCTGTTTAGTAACTAAACAGCCATGGAACATTTTTTTCCCCCTGATTCAACTCTGAAAATAGAGAATCTGAACAGGCAATTACTTCAAATCCTAACATTAGTTAGTATTTGGGTTATAATTTCAAGGGATAGAAGTCATTTACAGTATATAATACACTTGTATTTATTTTTTTTATACTTTATATGATTAATGCAATTTCATATTGATAATAACAATACTCATCAACAAATAATAATGATCATCATGTCAGCATATTAAAGGAGTTATGCGAAATATAATATAATATAATATAATATAATATAATATAATATAATATAA
>CAIGQW010024412.1:5974939-6039939 GCA_903798125.1 Danio choprae
AATATAATATAATATAATATAATATAATATAATATAATATAATATAATATAATATAATATAATATACAGATGCTAGAATAGTTGGCGGTTCATTCCACTGTGGCAACCCCTAATAAATAAGGGGCTAAGCCAAAGGAAAATGAATGTAATTATTATTGGAAGTTTATATCAAATGAAAATGTACCAAGTTTATTTTGCTGTAATACATTGTACATCTTCAGGTGAACAATTAATCCACTGTTAATCTAATCCAAGTTAAATGCACAAAAAAAAAGTTTGTTTTGGTAATCTTTAATCAAAATATGACCATTTGCTTCTGCTTTGGAATATACTAAGCCACTGATTACCATATACTGTGGTCAAGAAACCTCAAGTGACACTCTTTGGCATTTATCAACATTACTGACCAACTCTCGGTAAACGTAAAAAGAAAAGAAGAAAAAAAAATCTTCCATCTGATCATTTCACTTAGAAACCCCCATATCCTAAGGTACTACTTTTAATCTTTCACATCTTGCTGGGTCTCCAAGGAGAATCCTAATTGTCCTTCTATAACCACCATTTCCCTGGCAAAAAAAAAAGTTTTAATTTGTCTGCAAAAAGATCAGAGGGGCCGAGCTACACAAAACTTTCATAAACCTTGCACAATCCAACACATCAAATGGAAATTCTCTCACATGAAAACAGTTTAAGGAGATTGAAGGCATAAAGCATGTCTTTTTTATCTTTAGGCAGGAAGTGGCAGTTTGCTTAGTTCTCCTGCAGTGCCACCTTCCCACTCAGCAATGTAGAAAAGCGGCTCTCTCTTTCTCTTCCTCTACACCTCGAACCACCAGCGGAAACACATCAGAGTCAATGAAGCATCCCGACTGTCCCTGCGCTCACTGAAGATAAAAAGTTCTGCCAGTGGCTGAGGGGCTGGAGAAACGACAGCAGTGTGGGATGTTGGGAAAGCAGACCATATAATACAACACTATAGAAGTAATGAAGCTGTGATATATATATATTCAAGAGGGAGAAAATTCATGTCCACACAGCCGTGGGGAGAATCTGCTGGCTGCGTGGGACCATCGAGAATTTATTCAGTGCCTCTGGAGTGCATAAGTTGGGATGTTTATTTTGCTAGTCCATTTAGTGGGATTAGTACAGTATACAGATAGACTTCATTTCATAAATCGAATGGCCTTGGTTCAATTGGCTTTTTTGATGCCAAGTGGCTGTTAAATGAAGGAAAGCTGCATGAATGTGCTTTGACAGGCATAAATGGCACTCTGGAAGGAAAGTGTCTTTGAGGTTTGGAGATGAAATCAGCTCTCATTCTTTGTGGATGGTTTTGGTGTCTGATTGAAAAGCTTCAGGAAATATCTGCAGGGTAGGACGGAGCTTATGGGCTCTATGATTTCTGTTAGCTGTATAACGTGGGATGTCTAGAAATCCCAGTCTAAAGTTTAAAGTAGCTGAAAAAGTATGAATCAGCTGAATTTGATAGATGCACTGGGTGGTTGTTGGCAGTTGCTGATTATCAAGTTTATCACATTTCTATCATGTTTACAGCTAAAATTATCATTATTTACATGCTGCTAGTGAGTTTTACATGATGCTAGCATATATTATCAGGTTACAAGCATCATTTCCAGCATAATTTAACTCACTGCTGCCAGGTTTAATTACAGTACCAATATGATTAAGTGTTTTTTAGCATGTCTAACACACTATTAGTATGTCTTAGAACAAAGACGCCCAAAGTAGGGCCTGCGAGCCAGAGTTGGCCCATGCTAACCTTTGATTTGGTCCGCCATCCCATCTGAAAAGAGAGGGAGAATGATGGGGAGGTGGTTGGTGGTGAATTTTTGGGGTTGCCTTTGACAGATTGTCTTTTCAAATTTGATGTAACCTTTTGTTTCTTTGTTTTATTGCTGAGCTACAAAAAAGGCAACGTAAATTAAATGATTCAATTAAATGTTGTAAATGAATCAGACTTTTAAAATGCAAAAACTGTCACTTGACAGATGCAGGATAAATGCACAAGATATCTGTGAGCAAATTAAGGTAAAGGCAGGAGCAGCTTGACTAGTGTATTCCGCATTGAACCCTATTGTATTATAAATCGGATGGTTTTTGGCCCTTTATAGGAAAAAGTTTGGGCACCCCCTGGTTTAGAACATTCTGAATATTTTCTAGCACGATTTGGCAAATGCTAGCCATGTTTTACCACATTGCTAGCATGTTTCTAGTATACTGAATGAACATACTGGTAGTTTGATAACTCCTGCTAGCAGTGTGCTAAGACTTTTCCAGCAGTGTACTGAACTACTAACCTTTTTAACTTTATCATTCTAGCAGTTTACTAAAAAGCGTGATATCTTTTATTTATTCATTTTCCTTAGTCCTTGATTTATCAGGGGTCGCCACAGTGAAATAAACCGCCAACTACTCTGGCATATGCTTTACGCAGCGGATGCCCTTCATGCTGCAACATAGTACTGGAAAATAAAACATGGTATCTGTATGTTAAATAATGCAAGAAATGTGCTGATAAAATCCATTCTGAGATATTCTGCACATTGCTAGCATGTTTCTAGCATGAATAAACACTGCTAGTATGGTGCTATTTTAGCATGTTTCTAATACCATTTTGCATAGTTCCGGCATATTTGCACACTAGCACCCAGTTAGCATTCTGCTAGTATGGTTTGCCTATTGGCACACATTCATCACAGAGGCATTTGTGTTTACATCTGAAAGACATTTTTTAGAGAGTGTTTCCTCATCTGCAATATGAACCGGAAAAAGTGGAATTTGGGAAAAAATTGGGGGGAAAAAATAAAATACAGACTTCAAACTGTCCTAAATGAGATGTACTATCTACTGAACAACATGTCATTCCATGCCTGACTAGCAAACATTTTGTTGCCCCAATCAAACATTTAGAATTTACAGATATGTTCATTAGGCTTCGGAAGCAAACTCGTATGAAGGCAATTAAGGTAATAGCTGTAATGGGGAAAAATCCTGGCGTGTTGTCTTGATGAATAATACATTGGTATTCATGCTGTTGTTCCACTTGAAGGGGATTTAGAGCAGATTAGAGTTAATCTAACGGATCACATTTGCCTGTTCCTTATCAAACATGCAGAACGCACTAGCATTGTCTCAATGAAAACGACGATTTCTGATTAGACAAAATTAAACACCATATTTGATATATACATTCTCCTGGGGTGATTTGGTTAATGCAACACTATTTGAATGAGTGTAGAGAACATGGTCTGTCTATCACAGTGTTTTATTCATCATGATTTCCAACAGATATCCAACTGATAATAAGATTTTATTATCTGTTTGTTTTATTGTTTTCTATTCTTTCTTTTGGTTGTTGTAACATTTTAGTTTTACTTCAGTTTAGTAACTGAAAGATTTTACAACTTTTTTCAGTTTTGAATGCCTTCACATGTTACATAAACAATATAATAAACAATAAACAAAGGAAATAAAAAGAGTCTTTGCACACACACAGTAGTAACATAAAATGCAAATGCATTATAATGATGTCTTTGCGTGTTTAATGCCTAGCAGTGATACTAATGAATGCACAGTCAAAAATAATTGCTACATCTGTAATCCCAAAGACAGTCCACTTTCTAATGAGTTTTCCCAGCAGACACAGGTGTTCATTCGCACATTTGTAGCAGGGCAGAACATGAAGAGCCCAGACAGACAGACTCCTCCGCTGGCTACATTTAGGTTATCACCTCATTGCTGTCATGTTTTGATTTTACCTCATTCACAGTTGTCAGAGTCCGTACTGACACCTCACTTTAACCAGGCAATTAACAACAACCAACACACACTCAGACTTTCACAGACGTGGGGGGAAATTAAACAAACACATAAAATAACTTTTCAGGACGTACTACAACTGATTTAAAACTACTTAAGCTGTGGTCTACTTCAAAGGTTCATACACTTTTTGATGCTAAGGATTCACAAATGTGATGATGGCCTTGCAAAGGAAAACAAATTTATTATTAGCTATTATATTATTGCACAGAATAACCTCTGTGGATTTCTTTTTGTCTGCCAAACTTATTACAGTGCTTATGTAGTTGATCATATTTAAATGTGGAATATTTTTTTTGTTATTGTTATTATGTTATACATTTTTATAATTAAAAAAAATAATAATTTAACTTTTATTTTGGAGGTCCATTTTAAAAACCTCTGAATTACAAATCTTGACATTTAGCTTAGGTTGAAAATGCAACATCAAATCCGAATCTTAAAGTTTATTGTTTCAAACTTTTATAAGTTTCTTTTTACTGTTGAACTGGAAACCATTGACTTCCATAGTATTTGTTTTTCATACTATGGAAGTCAATGGTTACAGGTCTTCATCTTTCTTCCAAATATCTTCTTTTACGAAACTCAAACCGGTTCGGAACCATTTGAGTAAATAGGTACATTAAAATGTTTGGGTCAACTATTCTTTCAATGCTAATGTTAAAAACAGTTCAGTGTAATCCATAAAACAGCCGGTTGTTTATTCTTCACTATCTCAATTTTCCCATCCATTCTTCCCCACAAAATGTCCTGTCCAAATAAAAAAGGTGCAGAAAAGTCCAAAATGAAGCATACAAAAATATATCGAACACAGCATCTCTCTTAGATGAGATAAAACCATCACTCGGTAAAGCCATTTCTCTTCGCACTTCAATTCCACAGTATATTTCCTACACACACGATTACCTCTCATGCACATGCTCAGCATACGGCAATATATGAAATCCGAGTCACATTGAAAGCCCGGGCTGATTGTCACTGTTGTGTGGCAGTGTCATCAATCTTCATTGTTAATTCATAGAATGACACAATATAAGCCAGTGGAATGAATCCGGAGACCACCGGCCAATCTGCTGCTCGTTGCCAGATTGACGGCCGGCACAGAGAAGCCCTCCAGTTAGGAAGGAATACAGTTCACTATCAGCCTGAGCCATGACCCCAATTGAAGAGGCATATGCAATGCGCTGTGGATGGAGACCATACGGTGGGAAAAAGCCAAAGCCAGCTGCACGGGAACGATAAAGCCATTAGAATTCATGGCCTGCCGACTTAAAGTCTGTCGTTCCTCTGCAGGTGGATGTGACTGAATGCGTTACCTGACACAAAGAAAAGCCAACGCTACAATGCACAAACACAGTCATCAACTCCAACATGCGACGAGGATCTGGAAACAGTGATGTCGATGCATGGACAGCGCACCGGGACTGTCTGATAAACTACCCCTTTGATTGGAATGGAGAAGACAGAGGCAGGCAGAGATGGAGAGGCCGGCCAGTTAGCACAGATCAATTTCCAAAAGCAATAGCTCAGCACTTCTGGGCAAACAACACCTAATTCTGCTGCGTGCAGGGAGTATTTGGAGCAGCACTTCGCCTGACATCTGCAACTTGTTGTGACATATTGAATGGCGAAGTAAAATGTCTCAGTTCGTGGAAAAAAACAACAGAATTATTTTCGTGTTCTGTCTTTTCACTGGTTAAGTCCGACGTCACGATTCGCAGTTTCTGGGTCTAAATGCTTTCTCTTATGCCAAAAGCAAACAATAGGTACTAACATATGCTCACAGTGTGATGTAATAGTATTGAATATCATAATCGCTTCATCCATGGCTAATCTCAGAGCGTCAGATGGTGATTCATCTATTAGAAATCATTCAAATATTGGTGTCTGAGATGCAGCAAGTCCAGAGACTTCAAAAAAAGATCAGATTTAATGACTAAAAAGTGGTCATAAACAGCTATTGAGATGAGAAGAGAATAGAGGCTTGGACCAGGAAACAGATTTCCTTACGTCACACCTTAAAGGGATAGTTTAGGACACCCAAAACTGAAAATTCTGTCATCATCAGCTATGTCTCTATCCAAAGATATGAATTCAATTTATGCGCAAACCTGTAATAACCTTAAATAAAACGTTTGCGAATAAAGCACCGTTTTCATCCAATTAGTCAAAGAGAACAAAATTAGGAATTCATTGTAAACTGGCACCACATATCAAACAGAAAAATGGAATTTGCTGTGGCAGAAGTCACTGGAGGCCTTTTTTATGAAATTTCTTGCACCTCAGAAGATGAAACTCAACAAACGTATGAGAGCGTGTACGAGGAGGTAATAAAACTGAACCACTTTGATGACCAACTTTTGGTTAAGGTATTTTAGACTGACCAAAACATTTCAGATGCTTTGCAATGTGGTTGTTATAATGGCAACGTGGTTTGCCATTTTTGTCGTCACTGGATCTGTTAAATAAAATCACAAATGTTTTTTGATATTTTTTAATGCGCATACTGGAATTTATTCAGTAAATGTGATTCCATCATAGTTTATGCACATTTTATTTGCATTTTAAAAATTTAAGTATTAAGTATTTTTTATGCGATATTCCAAAATGTGCATAAAATTGGCTATACATTCACCCTTTACTTGTTCCAAACCCATTTGACTTTTGTTTTTTGAACAGAAGTGAAGATATTTTAAAGAAAGCTGGAAACCTGTAACCATTGACTTCCATTTTATTTGTTTTTCCTACTACGAGTCAATGGTTACAGCAGTCTTCAAACTATCTTCTTTAGTGTTTAACATTCTAAAGAAATTCAGAAAGGTTTGGAATCACTTAAATTTTCATTACATTGTGAACTGTCCCTTTAATAAGCCGACAGATGAGGAGTTCGTTTCTCCTCTTTAGGTAAGATTACATTGAATTATGTAACAAATATGTATCATAAAAACGATGGGAGGAATTATGTTCACTAACTCAGAGGTCCCCTGTGAAATCTCATACTGTGATAGCGATATATTATCTTTTCTCATTTATTTTGACCTTTGTCGACCGCAGCTAATGCTGAACTTCTCTGTGCGCTGCTTGGTGCTCTTTCATTATGTATATAGACCTTTTTGATTTCTAAGTAAGTAAAATTTCTAAGATTCTAAGTAAAATTCCAATTGGTTTAAGGGCTGTGCTAACATTCCTAAAATTTGTAAGGGAGAACGTACAGTTAGTCAGTCATTATTGCAAAATAAACCTTGACAGGGTCAATCTTTGTGGGTTTAATTTGGGAATTTTAATTTTAAATGTATCTGTATATTGTTATTACATTTTACTGTATATTGTTATTACATTTTACTACTTAGAAGAAAATCTAGTCAATCTAGCAACAATAACACTGCAGCTGTATTACGATAATATACAGTCTATGGAAAATCATCATACCCTGTGAAAATCTATGCTTTTACTCACATTACACCCTGCTTTACAAAAACATTTCAAATGCTGAAAAAGCTATTTGGAATGTGATTTGATTTCAGGCTGTATAATAAATACAGTAATTATTTCAAAAGGGTATGATGATTTTCTATAGGCACTGTAAATACTAAGCAAAGTTTGCATGGACATGCATAAGTTTGAAGTTTGGAGCCCTTATGAAATGATAGAATAAAAAAAAGATGACTAATAAGAACGATGACTAAAACAATGACAGAGATAAAAATAGAAGGTAGAATAACAAACTAAGGATAGAATGAAAGGACAGATGTAATGATACAAAAGATAGATGAAATGATGAAACAATAGACAGGATGACTGCTAGAATGATAGATAGAGCAATAGATAGAATGAAGAAAATATGTATGGAATAAATGAAATGGAAAAAATGGAATTATGAAATTATAGAATGATGAAATGACAGATGACACGATGAAATGACAGATGGGATGGTAAAAATAGACTCATGAAGCAACAGAACGGCACAGAATGATAGATTGAACAGCAAAAAGATGAAAGATAAAAACAAGAGATATAACGATAGGTATAATGATGAAAAGATGTATGCAATGAAAAAATATGTGGCGCAATGAAATGGTAAGATATAATGATGAAGCGACAGATGAAACAAAAAAAAACTATGGCATGATTAAACGATAGATGAAATGACAAAGAGAATGACAAATAAAACGATAAAATCAAGCAATTAAAGATTAAACAATGCAAAGATGAAATGATATACTGGCTCAAGGGAAAATACACACACATACACACATACACACACATATAAACAATGCAATAAGAAACAGAATGATGGGATGACAGGTGGGACAATGAAATGATTGACAGAATCATGAAACTATAATATGACACAGAGAATGATTGACAGGCCAACAAATAGAATGAAAGACAAAATTACAGAATGATGAAATGATGCATCAAAAAAAAGGTATACAGAATGAAAAAATGACAGATATAAGGATAATATGACAGATGGAACAGTAAAAATAGAATCATGATAAAAACAACACATAATGCTAGAGCAATAAATGATGAAGACGAAATGAAATATAGGAATTTGACAAAAAAAAATGATGATGTGTATTTATATATAGCGTATTTATCTTGTATGGCCATACACCCAAAGCACTTCAAAATCATGTCTCTCCACATCACCACCATAATGAAAGCATAATCCACACCACCACCATAATGAAAGCATGGTTATCATAAAATGACACATAGGACAGTAATGGAATAAACAGGAATAGAATAAGGAAGATAGATTAATAAAATATGATGACATTATCTATCTATCTATCTATCGATCTATCGATCTATCTATCTATCTATCTATCTATCTATCTATCTATCTATCTATCTATCTATCTATCTATCTATTTATCTATCTATCTATCTATAAATCTATCAAGCAACAATTGGGACAGAATAATAATTATTGTCATGCTATTTGTAGTAATTTCCTACCTACTTAAATAGATCAGTTTTATACCACATGTACAGGGTGATTCAAAAAGTTTGAAAATCTGTATTTAATCAAAGAAACATGATGGAACCTTGGGTAATTAATCAATGTGAAGAGCATTTAAAGTTTTTTTTCAATAGAAAACGAGTTCATAGATGTTCAATATGACCCCCTACAGACACTCGAGTGACATCAACCCGAAAGTTGTGGTATTCTTTTTAAATCACCCTGTATTGAATGCTGGTGGTGTAACAAATATGATCATTTTGCTAATATTAGTAAACTTGTATACATTAGTAAAAGTTTAATGTCAAACTGGTTAAACTGAACATGTTAAATTAAATGTTAATATATACATACATACTTTTATCCCTCTTTGTTGTATTTTACAAAAAAAAAAAAGATATAAGAACAATTGCCAGTAAAGTCACTAAAGTTACTCAAATTGCTTTCTTGTATTCTTACACTATCTGTTATACTTTTGGTTAAGCAACAGTTGATTAGGACAATAATAATTATTATCATGCCCATTAATTTTAGTGGGTGTGTGGGTGGATGGATGGATGGATGGATGGATGGTAGCACGTGCAGTTTCTTTCTGTGGCTGATTTAAACCTTGAAACCTTGGAAATATATCTCTGGAAGCTCTCTGTAAATATTCAATTATTAATATTAAGATCCACATAGGGGCCTCACGGTGGCGCAGTGGGTAGCACGTTCGCCTCACAGCAAGAAGGTCGCTGGTTCGAGCCTCGGCTGGGTCAGTTGGCGTTTCTGTGTGGAGTTTGCATGTTCTCCCCGTGTTGGCGTGGGTTTCCTCCGGGTGCTCCGGTTTCCCCCACAAGTCCAAAGACATGCGGTATAGGTGCATTGGGTAAGCTAAATTGTCCGTAGTGTATGAGTGTGAATGGGTGTGTATGGATGTTTCCCAGAGATGGGTTGCAGCTGGAAGGGCATCTGCTGCGTAAAACATATGCTGGATAAGTTGGCGGTTCATTCCAGATTAATAAAGGGACTAAGCCGAAATGAAAATGAATGAATAAATGATCCAAATAGTCTCATTTAATAGATTTTCCTCATACTATTAAGATTAGATATAAGATTGTATTAAGATTTGTATAAAAACAATGTACATAAATACAATTTTAATGTCAAACTGGTTAAATTGAACATGTTAAATGTGAATATATGCATATTTTCCCCCTGTTTGTTGTATTTTACAAACAAATTAAGATATTGATAAGAACAATTGCCAGTAAAGTCACTAAAGTTACACCAAGTGCTTTCTGGTGTTCTTATGCTATCTGGAATACGTTTGGTTATGCAACAATTGGTTAGAAGTAGGACAGAATAATAATTATTATTATTCCTTTTATTTTTAGAACTTTTCAATTCAAACTACCCCTTCAATATAAACAACAAGAAACCAAAAGCTAGAGTTTTCACTGCATATACACTGTGGAAGAATGACTGAGTTTGTGTCTAATGCACGTCCAGACACACAACAGCCAAAGATATTTCAGCTGCTGTGTGAAGCGACTGAACGTGCTGGTTTGAGTTTACCACTGGTGACAGGTAATGCTTGAAATATAAACGTCATGTCTATTGTCCTAGGATGCATCAATTACATCAGTTTTGCACTATCTTCTTGTGCTTGAATGTTAAAATGGCCCTCCTACCGCCAATTTGAGTTTGAGACCCCTGCTATACAGTATATAATGTACAAATATTCAAGTATATGTGCATTAATTGTGTCATCCAAGAGAACATCTTCATTAAAACACAATAAATTCACTGCTAAACAAGTGAAAAAAACAAACAAAGGGAAAAAAAGACAATGACAGGCTGAAGAGTCTGGAGCCAGGGAAGAAGAATTAGCTTGCCGGGCCTCTAACCAGAAAAAACAGTGATTCATCACAGAGCTGGAGCAGGAAATGATAAGAATGAAGTGTCTCAGAAAAGGAAGTGCTGTTATCTGACATTGTGAAAGAGAGAGAGTGAGGTGTGTGTGTATGCCAGGGCCGTTGCAGGACAGAAGAGTCTCATTTAGGCATCATTGGTGAATAGCAGTGAACTTCCTCTGGTCTGGAGACTGTGACGTGCCTTGACTCAAGAGTAGGCATTTCCTGAATCCGGAGTCTTAAATCAGACACGGGCAGCAGCTGGGCCATCAGCACCAGACACCAGGCTCCAACCCTGAGAAAGAGCTGCAGCACCCAAACTAACACTCCCTAAATCAGTGGCTCGCAACTGCTGACTTTATTACAGCAGGGTCATGTACAGAAGAGGAAACACTAAATGCAAATACAGTGCTAAAATATAAAGTTAGGACAGAAAACGCTGAAAAGGAAAAACATTTATCACAAAATCCAAACTGTACAGTCGGCTTTACATTAGGAAAACTAAAACTAGATTAACCAACCTACCCCTGGAAAGTCTTGCTAAAGTTTAGTGTCCTGACAAAACAAGTTTTGGTCTTGTATTTCCTAATATGTCTTTGTTTTCTGAGCACTACTGTATTATTCAATTAAATTCAATGGATCTTTATTTTTATAGTGCTTTTACAATGTAGATTGTGTCAAAGCAGCTTAACATAGAAGTTCTAAATTAAAACTGTGTCAGTCCAGTTTTCAGAGTTAGTTTAGTTCAGTTCAGTGTGGTTTAATTTTCACTGCTAAAAGTCCAAACACTAAAGAGCAAATCCATCGATGCGCAGCTCCACAAGCCCCAAACCAAGCAAGCCAGTGGCGAGGAACAAAACTTCACCAATTGACGAAAGTGAAGGAAAAAATCTTTAAAGAGACCAGGCTCAGTTAGGCACGACCATTTCTCCTCTGGCCAAGCTTCTTGTGCAGAGCTGCAGTCTAGGCCATTCATTATTATTATTATGTATTATGTATCATTATGTACAGTATTATCAGTGTGTTTTCAAACAAAAATTACCTAAGCAGTGGTAGCCAATAATGTTATATGTGTATTTTGTAGTTCAATAATGGCATCCAATCATATTTTCGTATCAGTTAACTTGCAGTTATTGAAGGCGAGATCTGCGCCATCAAATCGTAAAAGTTGAAATCTTGAATGAATATTAGGTGTTTAAAGAAACAGTACAACTTCCTAAAATGTGTCTCAGTAAATCCCTACGTGAACTATGCTAATTAGCACAGCACTTTTACCCTAGGAAAGCCATATAGAGCCAGATTTACAAACATCTTGTGCCAGTGTCAGTGAAAATGTACTTTTTGGTATTAAAACAGTACTGTTGCCATTTACTATCACACCCAAAATGCTATTTTTGCTCCTGACCTTATGCCAATTTCATGGGAAGGAAGTATTTAAATGAATCACACACAGCGATTAACTAACATTTGCATTTGCACTCCTCAAATTACGGTATTTGTAACCATTATTTAATGCCTTTAAAAAGCATGTTGTGCTTGAAATAGCTGCAGTTGTTGCTGCCAGGACAGAGAACAGAGATTCTTTCCACACATATTTATTTGGAATGCCCAAGGAACACATTGTCCAAACATATTGTTTGCCAAAAATGTTATTTTAATTTGCCTCAGGAATTACAATTCAGGAACAAACAATTAGGGTAAGTCACTTAATACCGGCATGATTTTAGTTCCCTCAGAGTGTGATCTGTTCTCCTTGCGGCTGTACTGTCAAAAACACAAACAGTTGTCAAAATGCACCGCTTGTAAACTGGACTCTCACATAAATGCAGTTAGATATGGCTTACTGTAAGTAAACTCAAAGCATGCAAGCTGAGCCCAGGGACGCTGTGCAGTCCTTTGCATGTAAAAGGCTTTTGTTTTGTGATTACTTATATTAAACTATTTATTAGCTGATAAATATTGTAAACAGGCATAAATAAAAATAAAATAATAAAACTAATATGTGTACCATAGCTGTTCTTATTAAATAACTACTTTTTTATGAAGTAGGCTATCTTTGAAATCATGGAAATTGATTATTTGTTTTAGCAGCCACACATACTTGTCTAGAACACCCCCTTCCTCTGTTACAAGAAGAAAAAAATTCTAAAGAGGAAACGTTTGCTGAATATATGAACTAAATTGCATATGTACTTTGAAATCTCATTTCTCTTCTCGTTTTCTAATTACCAAGGTTTAAAATACAGTGTTTGCATTCCACTCTAAGAAATCTGACCTAAAACACGAAATGAACAAACGTTTTATAATTGAATGTTTGGTTTGAAGAATATTAAATGCCTATAAAAAGCCATTTGTGAAACCACTGTTGTCACACGCAATGTAGAACATGACAAGACGGGAACACGATATTAACAAAAGGACGGATTTATTTACAAACACTTACTGATAACAGACACTGGAAATGGCCAGACAGGACATCAATGTAGAACAATACAATACCGGAACACGAATGATACACACGGAAGGGTTAAATAGACAGAGGGATGATTAAACTAACAGGGCACAAGGGATGGACACAGGTGAGATTAATCAACACTGAACATGGCGGGAAAAGACAGAACAAAGGGATCACATGATGAAAACAATAGCACATGACATGGACGAACACTGACAACTGTTGAGTATTCAAGAAATTATAACCATTTAAATATGAAATAAAAAAAATCTTTCTATTGATTCCCAATGTAAAATCTAAGCCCAAAAGCTAAACCACTGTCAAAAGTATCACCAATCGGATTTCAGACATCAACAAAAATCAATTAGGATAATGATGGCAGCAGATTTTCTGGGATTTTGAAAGTTGCTGTGTGCTCTATCCACACAGCCTTCAAAAATAAAGCAGCACCATAGCAGTGAACAATTTTCTTTAAAAGTGTGAAGAATATATTTTTTACATATTTAACTTCTTTTACCATATTGTGTTGCTGTTTGAGCATGAAAAAGATCTGCGAAGTTAGAAAGCATCAAGTCCTGTGTTTTCTTCCAGGAATGCACATGCAGCATCACAATTTCTCAAATGTAAATGATTCCCACCTAAGGCGAGCTCAAGGGTATGAGGCCTGGCTCAGTTATGTTGGTAATGTTTTATGTCTCCATGTCCAAAAAGAAACGCTGTTTCACCCATCTAATTTATTGGGAAACATGCTAATTTATTTCCCAGGTGTTTACATTTACACAGACAACCAGCATAACAGCATGAACTTCTATGTTGTTGTTTTTTTTGTGCTTCTGACATAAATGTGTGTATTTGATAGTTGACACACCACCTAATAGCCGTTTATAAGATCACATATCAGACGGTTAACATGAAAATGCTTTAAAACAATATTTTTTTTTTGTAGTTATTTTTTTAATACACCAAGACGAGCTATAAAGGCACCACTTAAGCCGCGGTCACACTAGAGTTTGAGCATGCGAAATTCTGTCACGCGGCGCTGCCATCAATTGCTCCATATTTAAAATTTCTGTAGAGAGAGGTCATGTTTTGATCTACTATTGGTCTCACGTAATCACGGAATGCGATTTTGCAGGTCAGAGTTCACCAAGCTTGAACTTTGCTATGCTGCATGTGAAACTTTTCGCACGAGTTTGTGTTTTCAGTCTTCCGCATTCGCATGGAAGTCTATGGGCTGAAAAGTGCAGTGTGACTTCACTTCTAGAAAGGGTGAGGGGAGCATTAGCTCATTTGCATTTAAACACACACACACACACACACACACACACACACACACACACACACACACACACACACACACACACACACACACACACACACACACACACACACACACACACACACACACACACACACACACACACACACACACGCACGTATTGGCCTAACCCTACCTACAAGGACACATCACAGGACTACAAGGACAACACATACACTTAATACACAAATACATGTCATTGAACGTGCACACTGACATCACTTTTATTTTGGAAGGACACTACTAACTATATAATAACTATACTGCAGGTTAGCTAGGTTTATATTCAATGTCCGTTCAATACACAACTCCCTAACTTTTCTGATTTTGATTGCAATGCAATAATTACAAAAAGCTGCTTTAAAACAATACTTATTGTGAAAAGCGCTATACAAATAAACTTGAATTAAATTGAATCTTAGAAAAAGGACATAAGTCTCCTTTAATAACCTAAAATAACCTAAATTGTATTGGCCTAACCCCTTCTGTGATGGTTAAACCCAACCATCACAGGAGACTGTGTACAGCTTTACTCTCTGAATAAACTCATTCTGTGTGATTTATAAGCTTTTTGAGAAATGAGGACGTCAGCAATGTCCTCATATTTTACCTCCTTTTTGTAATACCTGTGTCATACCTATGTCATTATACATATTTGTATCCTGACATGTCACAAAAACACGTACAAACACACGCGCAAACACACACACAGACACACAGACACACACACACACACACACACACACACACACACACACACACACAAAAGCGTTTGAGCAGTTACAGCATGATATAATACATTATCTGTTGGGCTATTTTGACTTGAATCTTCATAAACACATTCTGGGAATACCTGAGACTTAAAAATGCCCATTTTAGACCTGTAAAGGGATGATGCCAACCATCCGAGGACTTCAAGGACAACACATACAATTAATACACAAATGCATGTCATTGAACGTGCACAGTGACATCACTTTCATTTTGGAAGGACACTACTAACTATATAATAACTATACTGCAGTATAGCTAGGTTTATATATAATGTCCGTTTAATACACAACTCCCTAACTTTTCTGATTTTGATTGCAATGCAATGATTACAAAAAGCAGCTTTAAAACAATACTTATTGTGAAAAGCGCTATACAAATAAACTTGAATTAAATTGAATCTTAGAAAAAGGACATAAGTCTCCTTTAATAACCTAAAATAACTTTTTTGAATGAAAAAGTTCAATGGATGTTAAAGGTTCATCAGGAAACCATTTCTGCCAATGAAGAAACTTTATCTTTAAAAGTGTTAAGTCTGTGTCACTTTGACATTCATGCCTGGGGAACTTCTGAGACGTGCACCATGAAGACAAAGCTTACCAGATGGGTAATTTCAGAAATGTAGGTGTCCTAATGCTGCATGTTTAAGAAGGCAACTGCGATGTAAAATCCAACATGAGGGCACCAGTGTAGGCGTCGCAGAAACGTGGGCATTTGCATCCTCAACCTCCAGCAGATGGATTACACATGCTGATTAGAAGCCTTATGACTGTAGTAAACATCCCATTATGGTTGCACGTCAATCCTTTTTAATTAAACAGACTGTCAATGTTATGACACGGTTTCTGCTTGCCACATCAAGCATGGCTTGATGTAAATAGATTCAGCCTCAGTCTTTCATAATTCGGCTGGTTTATGCTTCATCAGCAAACAACGGCTGCACAGATCTTATTCAGGATGTGAGGAGAGCTGATGGTGGTTATCATCACGGCACTCCTGAGGACTCCACAGCTCATTTTCACAAGTGCTGCTCAGAAATGCACACACACACACTGCCTCTTTCCAAAGAGCTCCATTGGCAAAGATTGGTGTATCCACTACAGCACTGCCAAGCGTGGATGCTTCGATAATTGAGGAAATTTAAATGACTTTCATAAAAACAGTGTGGAAAAATCACCGTTTTATTGCTAATGCGAATGTTATCATATTAACCATTTGGTGTTTAAGTACAAGTGTTTCCATTTAATCGTGTGGACTTAAAAGTCTGAAATTATATTTTATGTCCCACACAGAAATCTGATATATGGCAATATATGCAAATTACATATACAGTATGACATAGAAATCTGATGTATGGCAATATATGCAACTTACATATAAAGTATGGCATTCAAGTTCATATATGGATTTCACATATATAAAATATGTCTTATATGCAATATATATTTTCAAAATATTGCAAAAATGGATGTTTCCTTTCAGATGTTTTTAACCATTGGAATTACAAATATGTACATATATGTTTAAATATATTACATACCTTTGATATGTAATTTGCATATACTGTATGTACATGTATCAGATTTCTACATCAGCATGAATGGTTCAGTGAAGACAAATTAAACCAAAAACGGTGTTTTGCTTATCAGCCATAGGTTTGCTACATATGGTTAGTTATAGTAAAGTTTCAAATGTTAGTTGTTTTAAATGTGCTTTAAAAACAAATGTAATCTTGAACTTGAACAAATGGTAATCAATAAGGTGAAACATGATTGCTACACGTTATTTGCATGTGCTTAATTTTAGTGCTTAAAGTGAAAAAATGTGTATCCAATTGTTAAAATGTTCACACTCAGACAAAATGTGGTTAATTTAACATTCATTCATTCATTTTCCTTCAGCACTCAAATGTTTTGGGTGAACCAAAATTCCTTAATTGAACAAATAGTCATAACATACTGATCTTCATGATGTGTAGTTTGAACGTAAAGCCCAGTCCAGGGGCAGTTCTAGCCCATTTTATGTGGGCTATAGTCCCCCAGTCTGTCATTTCAGCCATCCAACCATGAACTATTAAATTATCAAAATATATTTTAAAAAGTTACAACTTTAAAATAAAAAATGTATAAATACAATTAATGAATGGAGGAATGTCAATAAGAAAACATTGTAAACCAATTGATTATTATTATTATTTTATATATATATATATATATATATAATGAACATTTAGTTGAGAGTGTTTTGCCTCTGTGTCAGCCAAAAATCTTTTATAGGTTATTAAAGGTGTTTTCTGTCACATCATTGCACTCCGTGTATAGCGGCGGTATTGTTAAAAGATCTGGATCTATTTAAACATGCACACAATCTTAATCATAATATAATATAATGTTTAATTTATACATTTAGCATTATTAGCAACAGTAGCAAGGGTTGGCCTCCCCAAGGATTAAATCCTAGAACAGCTTCTGGTGCAGTCTTTTATTAAAACATACACCAAAAAGGATTATGCCATAAAAATTGCCATTAAAAAAAATCATTTTACAGTACCACTAGTTCCAATAGCTGTCTTTCTACAAACAAAAAAGCTCTTCTCTTCTAAGTATGCCCTGGTGCTTTTTATCAATCATCTGATGGAAAAGTAAGCATTTTATGACTCATTGGCTTCATTTGGTATACTGTTTGTTGCATCAAAGCAAAGGTTAACAAACACAAATATGGGAAGACAACTGTTCAGAAGTTTAGATAAAGCAAAGCAGAAATATCTGGTGCAAATCTAAATCTACTGACTGCCACGCCAGCAAACGTCTTGATGAAAGTTGTTTCATGCACCCTGCTAAGACAAAAACGAACACTGTCTTCAAACGCAAAAAAAGTTCTTTCATTCACATTGCTCACTGACTGCCACCTTGAAACGGCGTCAACAACAGAATGAGGGCGAAAACATGCGGCTGACATTAACGCTGAAGTTCACTTTGATTATTATAGGACAATATGTCATCTTTATCTGTTCCTGCTCCAGTTGATGTCATTAGAGTGTTTCATTAAAGTCGCTCTGTGCAGTGAACTCATTCAAACTCATACAGCAGCTCATTACGGGCCCAGGGCTGCATTTGCTCATAAAGCACCCACATATCTATCATTTACTCTGTGTGTGTGTGTGTGTTTTGTGTGTGTGTGTGTGTGTGTGTGTGTGTGTGTGTGTGTGTGTGTGTGTGTGTTTGTGTGTGCTGCTTGTAACGGTACATTACATAAGTAAACTTGTGCTCCATCTAGTCTGGAAAGCAAATGCACCAGGATCTAAAACCAGACAGGACTAATTTCTCAATGGAAAACCCACCTTGACCCTCGCAACATATATTCTAACCTTATTAACAGATGCATAATAGAATTTGGGAGACTGATTATGATGCATCCAGAAGCCTCAAGAGCAAGCGTGGGACAAGGTCAAAACCAAATTGACAATCAGCGGGTGAAAGGGTAGCGCATTAGCTTGGAAGGACAGTTGTCACTAAAGCTATTTGGACTTAGTAGCAGGATGCAACACACATCGCTAACTTAAGAAGACAACAATAGACAGAATAAAATTACAGAGAATTGTATCAGAACAAACATGCCGATGTAACATTTTCATTTGGTGCTGTTTAAACAGCAAAGGTGGAAACAGATATGGCCAGTTATAGGAACATATAATGGATTGTGCCTGAAGCAGCATTATAATATTGTCTTAAAATGTAAACAAAATAAATAAATCAGTGCTGAGCAAGGATTGATCATGATTAATTGATTCCATATTATATGTGTTTGTATTTTATATATATATATATATATATATTTATTATGTATATGGATTTACAACATAGACTCATCGATTTCTCCCAAAATACATAAAAATAAATGGCTGTTTAACTTGAACAAGAATAAACGTTTTAGTTTCCTTAACAGTTAACTGCTGTGAATAATGCACATCATTAGATTTTGTAAAATGATTATAATTGCCATCTCCATAGATATCAGTGTGTATTTCATTCATTCATTCATTCATTTATTTTTATTGGCTTAGTCCTTTATTTATCAGGGGTCGCCACAGCGAAATGAACTGCCAACTATTCCAGCATATGTTTTATGTAGCGGATGCCCTTCCAGCCGCAACCCATAACTGGGAAACACCCATACACTCTCACACTCATACACTATGGCCAATTTAGTTTATTTAATTCACTTATAGCGTATACTTTGAACTGTAGGGGAATCCGGAACTCCCAGAGGAAACCCACGGGAACACGGGGAGAACATGCAAACTCTACAAAGGTCCAACTGGACCAGCCAGGACTTTAACCAACGACCTTCTTGCTGTGAGGCGACAGTGCTAAGCACTGAGCCACCGTGCCGCGCAGTCTGTATTTTACAAATCATAAAAATAACATAAAAAACATGTTTGGTTTTGGCAAGGGGCATGACATAACTGAAACACCATCTAAGATGTTCGCCAATCACAGTGAACTGGAACAGCTAACCAACTAAAACCCTTGGCGTTCATCAAACCTGAAAATAATAAAAGTGTTTGTGCCAGACTGGGGAGAAAGGACTTTATAGAAGAGCATAATAGAAGCGTCTGAAGTAAACTTGCATTTATATTTCCAAAAAATACAAAACAAAAAACTCCATAATTGCTTAGATTTTTTTCCAAGTAACTCTGATATTGTCGTCTAAATTTAACCAACGTTTTAAAGGCATTGGATTACATAAGCCATGTTACACTGGACACAGGCGACTGAATGTTGTTCAACTCAAAAGCTGCTTTTTTGCTTGTCTGCGCTCTTACTCCTCTTCACTCATCCTCAGGTGTTTTGTCATGTTCCTGTGATGTATATGTGAAACTATACTGTAGCACACAAGAGCACCTTGACCTTGGACTCCGTGAGAATAAAAGCTTTCTTTCCCTTCTCAAGATCCCAGCCTCCGTGTTCTGACACCCACCGTCATGAGGCTCCTAGATTACCATGTAACTGTGTAAAATAGAGCCGAAACAAGGTGAGCCAGGACATATGCGTTTCTCAGATAAACATCTTGTCTGCAAGCAATAGATTGTGTCTTCAATATCCAAGAGCCTGGGACTAATTTGACGGTCTCAGTTGAGGATCGTCAGAAAGTAATCGAATTTCCCTACACTCAGTCGACTGTTTGAATTAGACAATGGCCTGAAAAACAAATATTAACCAAAGTTCAAACACTGCAGTTTCACTAGGAACAGTTTGTACGTCCTGTGCAATGATCCTTAAGACAACAGTATTGCTCTACATATTTAGTCTCTACAAGAGTGAGTTGCCCCACATGAATTGGTTTCATTCAGATGCTCTACAATGGCCACAACTCTATATTCACCACCTATATTAGGCTCCTGCAATTGACCAGCAACTAATTTCACTTGTCTGCACGTTCACAAAACCATAACCATCAAGAGTTTAACACTGAAAGACCCAAATTTAGAAAACCACACCAAAAAAACATTATTTCACCTTTCAGATGTCGTTATTGGAGGCCTCTAATGCAGGAATAAATGTGTTTTTGCATTTTTGACTTTTAGGAGGTTTTTTGGGAAATGTTAGGGCAGCGTTGGGCCTTTGGGGTAGCAGAAATACAGTGATTTTACTCACTGTCTAAACACAGGAAAACAACATCTAAGGTTTTTTTTTATACAGGTGGTAATGCTTACAGTATGTAGGCCCATAACAGTAGCTTATGTATCTACACGCAAATCATTACACAATAATAATAATCCTACAAGTCAAAAATGTTATGAAAATGGCTAATAGTCTCATGCAAATGCCTCTGACACTTTTTAAAAAGTTTTCAATAAAAGTTTCCTTTTATTGTCTTTAACTGCTTCCACAATAACAGGTACTTACAGCATCCTGGATCCACCAGGTAACATCAAACTCATTTTATCTTCTAAAAGGGCATCATTAAACCCCTTTAAACAAGTCCATGCTGCATTCAATTTGTAGTTGGTGTCCCAAACTAGTAAGGCTGGTCTTTAGGCTGGATTTAGAGGGGTTTTGTGAACTGTTCAGCTGTTTATTCTGGGAGGCGAACCGGTCACCCAACTAATCTGAAATAAAACAATTTGCAGAAAAAAAGGAAAAAATACTGGTAATTTTCTGCAAGGGTTTTAACTGTGTTTACATCTTCTCATAATTACAGTAATTTAGATATTGCAAAACATAATGTTCTACTAAGATATCTATATGGCAACACAATCAATGCCTTAACCGGGGTGGGCAAGTTCAGTCCAAAAGGGAGTTTTGATCTGTCTCTGTTTCTGTGATCTGAAACTCACCTGTCTTTAGCTTTCTACTTACACTCAGACTTTCATAAGCTTTTTCATGCATGACTGACTAAGCTTAGAGCAAAACTCTGAGGGACAGTTAGCTCCCCAAGACCGAACCCTGGCCGTCGGTGCCCTTTGGCACTTGAAAAGTAAGTGAAAAAATGAAAAAGCCCTCATTTACATGGCTCTTCTTTAAAAACAGCACCTACGCATTTCCGCAAAACTAGCCTTCATCAGGGTAACAAAGTTCAGGTGCGTCTGGAGTTCATTCAGCCTAACTGTCATTGTCCAAAAAACAAAAACTTTCAAAATTTTGCTTTATGGTTTTTCCCTCTAATATTTGCCATAACTGTTTGGATGGTCGACCAACAAAATGTTACTGACTTTACCGTAAGTAACTCTGCAAGTATAGTACATCAACTTACTCTACTCTCCCTAATCTTAAAGCCCACCAACACTCTGTGGAGTTAGTATTTTACAAAGCTTATGAAAGTAACAAATACATACTATACAGTGTATCCGTATAGGCAGCTTAATAGGCTTTAAACACACATGAATTTGAAAAACAAAAGCCTGTTTTCAACATATACATCTGAATACACATCATAATTCAAACCTTTCTCTTCCCAGAGACTACTCGTTTTATCTGATCTGTGAGAGATGCTGACCTCTCACTACTTGAAGACCAAGCCAAGTCCTTTGCATTAGCAATGCAAGTAGGTCAAGAGCCAGATCCCCCAGCATGTGTCCACATATAAATAGGGTGATTCTCCAACTCTATATCTAGAAAGCTCAGCCAGCCATTAGACTGATGAATTCAGTATTTGGCAGGTCGGCATCATACATGTGATTGATGGCAGCGTGATCCTGAACAGTGTTGATTGGCCTGATTGTTTCATTCAGGAATGACCTGAGCAGCATACGGCCAGTCAAGGGAAATCTGAAGATTTGATTTCACAGCCAGGAAAAGATGGGCAGTGGGAAGAATGACTAAGAGAACAGACTTGAATAAAGCTGCTTTTGGACTGGTTTCTATTTGCAAACTTTCTGGGATCTCCATGCAAATAAAACAGAGAAAATATTGGCGTGCTGTGCGGAGGGTTCCAGTAGCATTCGGTCTGTGAAATGAGTCAGTGCTGCTGGGAGATGCAATCTCAGATTTCCTTTTTCATACATTTTCTGTACCTTCATCCTAGATGCCACCTAAAACAGAGAGAGGTTTTACGGATGTGCACACATCAATTGGCTCTGTGGAATCTGCATTCGAGGTGAGCCTTCACACAGTATTCATTGTGTTAGCAAAGCCCCGGTTCATTCTAGGGAAAGATACTCATTATCAACAGTCTAAACATTAAAAGCCCATTCAGTTACACAGCAGCATCAAATTACATTATGATAATCTCCATTGTCAAAGAGACAAATTCTGCAAAAGGCCTTTGGGGACACATGCAAGCATGCTGGCAAAACAACCTTGAGACATCTGGTACATTAAAGAGGTGAAAGAACTTTGCAAATGGCGTTAAATGATTCAAAACATTCCTAGAAATGCCAAACGAATTCAATTAAAGCAGAAAACATGGTTATGTATGGGTCTGTTTGTGTGCATACAAATTATGTGTCAATAATTCATGGAAACTGTACAGATGATCTGCCATATTAAAGCTCTTTCCTAATGTCACAGTAATGAAGCAATGAAGTTTTTGACGTTTCTGCTGCTGCCTCCACACCCAGTACAGTTCTAATTCGCAGTCGCAGAGGTCTATTTTTTCCATTTTCATAGAATTTTTCATAGATTTAGTAGTAATAGTAGTAGTACTTGTAGTAAAAGTTAAAAACATAAAAATTGGATTAATACTAATATACTTTACAGCATATTTTAACATATTTCAAATGTATTTTGTGATGCCAAAGTTTTCTTTTTAGCAGTCATTGTTCCAGTCTTTGTGATGTGAGGTTTCTGTTTGTATGACATTTTTAGGTTGTACCTGCAGTGTTTCCTGTGTTAGTTAATGGTTCTTTGTGAAGTTTATTTATAAACTAATGTCGAGAGGATCACATGTTTATGATTGATCATGGCTGGTCCTGCATTAGCCAATTCATGATTCACCAATCAGATGATTTCTAAGTCACCATAAATAACCAAAGTTCCATACCACAGTCATCTTCGTTTTGAAGAATCCCCCCTTCCACCCCATACTCCTCAGTGGTTAGCACTGTTGCCTCACAGGAAGAACGTCATTGGTTCTAGTCCTTACCAGGCCAGCCAACGTTTCTGTGCGGAGATTACATGTTCTCCCGTGCTCGCGTGGGTGTCCCCCTGGTTCACCGGTTTCCTCCCACCATCCAAAAACATGCGACTTAAGTTAATTGCCTAATCCAAATCAACATGATAGACGTGCTCCTAGTAAGTAGTTATCTTTTAAGAGCAATCCCTAACTGGTCATTAGCTACAAACAGCAGGGGAGTTCTCGAGATCTACCTGGGCTCAAACTCCCCTCTCGCCCTGCAAACGAGAGGGAGCCCTGGGCTCGAGGATCTTATGAGCTCAGGGCTATCTCCCTGGACAGCATGCCAAACACACTTTATAATTCATCATCAGCTAAGTGTGAACTCTTGAATGTATGTTTATTGATCGCTATTGTTACTCATTTGTTAATAGATTTTCACTACCCGTTCCTTGTTTCCCCATTTACTTATATGGTACATTTACAACACAACATTTTATCCATTTTTATATTTATTTACAGGGCAACTAACTTTACAAAAAGTTTCATAGTGCAGGGTTGTTGTTTTTTTTTACAACATTTATTGTATCCTTGACAACCAAAACAACAGTATCTGACAAAGAGGATTCACTTAAAAAACAAAGCATCTGCTAAATAATTGCACAATAACCTTTACAGAATGAGTTTGTGCTCAAAATTAGCCTAAATATAAAAAATAAAGATGATTGAAAAGATCTGTTTAAACAAAACCTTAGGCATATCAGTCAATAGTCTTTATGAAGTGTAATTGTAACTTCAGATGTTATTTGTAAAGTGTCTCAGTTGCCAAGACAGGTTATTTTCGTAATTATGCCAGACATATTTAACATGAACAGAAATTGATTTGAATACAGACCATACTTTATATTACAATGCAAGCATTTATTATTACATTGCACCTTACTGTATATAATGAAGTAAAGATATTTGTCTGTAAGTAATTATCAGCGTTATTTCTCCAATTAAGAGGCATGTATTTTATTTTTTGATTATGCAACATTTATTTCAGATTCTTCAAGATACAGCTTACATACTAAGAGAATAACTGTACAAGGTGGATGGCTGTTTTTATATATTGAATTGTCTCATTCATCAGCCGATTTTTGCTACTGTAATGTAGGTGAAATTTCCTATTTTAGATGCAATGTTTTGGGCTACAAAGTGACAAGCAATTGCTGGCCTGCCATACATAATGCAATATTTTGTTGTAGCTGCTGTTTGGGATTGTTTTGACAACTTTTTAGTAATGGGAAAAAAAATTCTTTACCATTACACACAATTTAGATCTGTTTTTATCATTCCCTGCTTTCTGTGATTTTAAAATCAGGCTCTAAGGCATTACAAGCATGGCATGCAAATAAACAAAGTTATTGGCAGGTGCGATTCATTTCGGTGAGTCCCCCAGCACCGCCTGTACCAGCAGCACATCTGATGAAACATCAGTCAGGACTCGCCGGACTTGTCTGGACAGACGTTTATGAAAGTCTAATGGGCCCTCTGCAACTGAAGTGGAGTGATAAGAAAAAGCCCTTTTTATCCAGCTACACAATATCTCTGCCATCACAGATTGATCTGACAAATACAACAGCTTGTGTTTGTTGGGTAAACAGACTTAAGTGTGAAATTGCAGCTTTGGATTTGCTTTTTATACAGTGTCACAGAAGATTGCGATGGCTAGAAGACAATTTGTGATTCTTTGCGACTTTCATCTTCACAACGAATCATTGAACAGAAAATGAGGGGAAACGCTATTATGCATGAGGGAAAAATAATTAGTTTTTATAATATAAAGCTCCATTTAAACTGAAATGAAATCAAAATGACATCTTAATCAAAACCGCAAAGCATTTAGAGCAAAGAAGAAAAAGAAAATCATATAAAATAAAGCTAAATTCCAGTGGTTTAAAGGGAAATTTATAGGTGAAATGATGACACTGTAGTAATTGCAGGTCTTATCAGGTAACAAATATTACAAGTTGCATCATAAGTAGGAGTTACGGAGGTTTACTTTGTTATTGTGTACTTCTGTATGGCACTTAACCGCAGTTTACTCTGGGAAGGCAGTAGCAGCAATGAGACTGTAGATAAAATGTGGGTGGAAAAGAATGACAAGTACATTTGCTTAATCAAGAGAGATGCATTCATTGGTGGTTGTCTGAGCTGTTGCATCCTGAATTTATAATTTACATCTCAGCAATAATCGTATAAGCCCCCGTAATAGAAGCTACAGATCTTCCATACAGCACTATATACTAGCAAACGCATCCAAATAACTAAAGCTCAAATTCAATCACACCGCAATAAAGGGGAGACAAGGGCAAGTTATCACTAATATTTCCCAGGTTTAATGTTTTTAGACAATTCCAGTGAAATACAGATACTTTTAAGAGCTAACTACTTAAAAACACTCTACTTAAAGTCATATCGCTATGAAGTATTTACATTTTCCTTTGCTCTGCCAAATATTATGGGCGAAATACAGCCATTCCGATAGCAATTCATGTGATTGGTACTAGAGTGTTGAAGACAAAAATGTTTTGAAAGCACATTTTGCTTATTGTCAAGTTGATCGTGTAAATTTGCAAATGGATAATGGATCTTTTTGGATATTATAGATCAGGGCTGGGCAACTAAGTCTTAGATGGCCACTACCCTGCAAGGTTTAGCTCCAAACCTAATAAAACACACCTGCCTGTAGATTTCTAGTGATCTTGACAGCATCCATTAGTTTGTTCAGGTGTGTTTGATTAGTGTTGAAGCAGAATTCTGCAAGGCTGAAGTGGCATCTGGTCACTTCGTGCATTTTCTCTGATAGACATCTAGTTCTTGAAAACCTTTCCTTTAAATATGGACACAAGTAAATGCATCTACGCTAAAAAGATATGATTTTGATTGCTATATTCAAATGAACTTGGCTATGTCAACTTGAAATACAGCGTATTTGATGCTTATTTAATTATTGTTTAAATTATTTTACAGAACTGTAAGCTATATTTGGCATAGACAATATTTTTTATGTAGGCTATAGGCTTTGTGCTACACTCGTGTTTCAGCAAAACATCAGAAAACAACGCAGGCTCTGCGATTATTGCCATTTTAGGCTCAATGAAACATCTATTTTTGTCGTGCAGATAAGAGCAAGACTTCATTCATAACTGTAAAGGCTTTATGTTAATGTGCATATACAAAAACAAAAAACTCTGCCTTTATAAACAAACAAAACTATATTCTTATATTATTTTTCCTCCCTATTCACAGAGATAGGTGTGTGATGCGTTTTGGTAATGCTGTCATTTAATATTAGATGAAGATTCTAATTTTATAACAATTAATGAATGGTCAAATATAGAATGAAATGAAAAATAATATAAAACCAAACATCCCAAACTGTCATCTGTGGCACTGGGTTTTGCATTAGCGCTGTTATACTGTATTCTCTTACAAACAGTCTACAACAACAAAAAAACTAAAAAAAACAAAAACAAACAAACAAATATACAAACAAACATCCCCAACACTAATTTACCTTTTGTGGCTTTAACGGAAGAGACACATAGCTAACAGTCTGCAAACATCAAGTCCTCAAGCCTCCCACAAATGCACAACAAGTGTACGTATAGGGTGCATACACAACTCCAATACAGTAATAACAAATAAATAAAATAAATAAATAAAATGTAAAAAGGAAAATGCAAAAGGAGATATATACGACACACATAAAAAGCTAACCATTCAGTAAGTAATAGCTGGAATGATGAAATTTTAAGTAAAATTTACAGTACATATGGGGTTTTAACAATCAGATGTATTTAGACCTTTCCAGTTTCATCAGAAATGCATTCCAGACCACCACCTGATGTGGTTTGAGCAAACAGATTTAATCTTGAATGTTTTTTGTCTTGAATGTGTTCTGGAGGATATTTACACCTGCCCTTTATCATGATTGGATAGCTATTAGATCAGAAAAAATGCAATGTAAGTATTAATAACACTTGTATCAATAATGCAGTAAATATATTATTGTGTCTTTATAGACACATTTATAGAGTTGTTATGCTTGATAAAAAAAAAATAATAATAATAAACAGCTATAATTCATTATGATCATGCACTTCATAGAAAGTATTACCAAATAAAGCATTTTTTAAAAATGTATCAATTAAACAACATTTTAAAAATATAAAACAAATTTTAAAAGTTTAAAATCTTTAAAGATCTTAAAGATACAGTAAAACAGAGATATTTTTAAATATTATTACACTTTACAAAAGCTGTCTATTTGAATACATTTGAAAATGTTTAATTGCATGGAGCTGAATTGCTCCAATTTTCAGTGTTAAAAAACAGATTTGACTTTTAAATCACATAGTTAAGCCAGAACCACATATATCATTGCTCAGCAAATTTGGATCCGCACAAGCAGGGGTTTTGATTGAGTTTCAAAGTTCACAGCACACATTTTGCTCATTGTCAGGCTGGTCATGTCGCTAATGTGACCACAGCTTCACTGAGATGCCACCTCTTCTAACAACCATTCCCATTCTCTATTACATGATGGTGTTTGTGACACAAAACAAATGCAATGTGTCTGCCTCATGGGAAGGATAAAGCAACCTGCGTCATCTGATTACAGAAAAACAAAACAGCAAGAGACAGCCACAACACCCAGCTCTGCTTTAACCACCGGCTACAAGTGACTGGAATCTAATCAGTTTTTCGGCACTGACTGACGCCTCAGAATGCAGCAGTTGAAAACAAATATATAGGCTTAAACACGGGCAGATTTCTAATTATGGGGGACTTAGATTGCTGACCTAGTGAACATTGTCCTAATAATGCCCATGCAGGGCTGCTCTGCTTCAAATCTGCTGATGGAGGAGGTTGCGCACGACAGTTTGAGCCAGAGATCCATCTTTAAGACCTCAGGGCTTGAAACTTCAGGCCTTGACATGGGAAATGTGTCATATTGAATCTTGAGCCGTCTCCTCAGGTCCTATAAGAATCATCGAAGACATCTCTGTCTTAATCTTTCAGGGTCTGTTTCGTACTACTTGAGAAGCCCAGAAACTGAACGAAACCCTGTCAGGGTCTGTTATAATAATCGCTAAAGCTGAGGCAAGGGAACTGCCGCAGATCTGAGCTTCATAAGCACACCAGCGCCTGCTGCCAGACCTAAAACTCATTCAAGCTGAGAGCTAACCTGCCAGCCAACCTGCTCTGCAAAGATCTCTACTCAAAATGTTTTGGACTGAACGTGAGGTGACTGCATGTCCTGCAGCCATAAAGCTAGGGGGTGTTTTTTTCTTAAAGTTGTCAGTTATGTGTTGACAGGCCACTTTCATAATCCAATAACTCTTCGAGCATAGAATGTCAATCCAGAAATGCAATGCTACCGCAGCCCTCTGCATCTCACCAAATGTCAACATGTTAATCTATACCATTCCCCTGCCTTAAAGGGATTGTTCACCTAGAAATTGAAGTTCTGACATCAATTACTCACCTCATGTTGTTCTAAATCTGTATAACCGACTTGTGTGAGACACAAAATAGAAATTCTGAATGAAAGCTGGGGCAGTCAAGCTGCAAAATGCCAAGCATTAGGCATCATAAAAGTGTCACAAAAGTGCTCTATGAGACTGTCACTTCTTATAACAAAACACATTTTTGTGATGAACAAATCTATTACACCAAAAAGTCTTGAAAGGATCATTATTTTCATGTGGATCCTTTCAATAATAGGTCAGTATAAACACTTAGTTATTTACAGCCTACAAACATTCAATGATTTAGTCATTAAAGAGATAGTTCACCCAAAAATAACAATAATGTCATTATTTACTCACCTTTTAAAACACCCTTTGTTTTAAATCTTTTTTTTTCCTGTTAAACACAAAGAAGATATTCTGAAGATATATGAAAATCTATGACCATTGACTTCCATAGTGTTTGTTTAGTAAGGATGTCATGGGTTAAAGGATTTCAGCTGCCTTCAGAATATCTTCTTTAGTGTTAAACAGATGAAAGAAACTCATAAAGGTTTATAAACCACTTACGTGGTGAGTAAATAGTGAGTAAATTAAAATTCTGGTGTGAGCTATCCCTTTAACAACTCATTGATCTGGTGATTCTATTAACAGTCCATGGATCCTTTCAGTAACTTCAATGATTCAGTCACTAAGTCCAAAAAACTTTTCAAGCTAATTTACTGATTCAATGGTTCAGTTATCAACTGTTTATAAGCCTTCAAATTAATTCATTGATTCAGCCATCAACTGCTCAAATGCCTTCCCAAGTAAATTCACTAATTCAGTGATTCAGTTATCAACAGTTTAAAATCTTTCAAGTGAAATCTGACTCAATGAATCAGTCATCAGCGGCCCAAAAGCCTAAAATGTTAATTCAATGATTCAGCAATCTACTGTTCAAACGTCTTCTCAAGTTAATTCACCAATTCAAGGAGTCAGTCATCAACAGTTAAAATCATTTCAGAGTCAACTCACTGATTCAATCACCAACAGCCTAGATTTATCCTCAAGATCAATTACGTAATGAAATTATTCAGTCATTAACATCCCAATAAAAATGAAGATCACCACTGAATGATGACTGAGAGATTTCAGTCGGTTTCTCACAGACACTGCATGACTTCAGTAGACTGGAAATTCACACCAGCCAGACCAACTACTTTCATTGAACTATTGTGTCTTTTTTAAAGTTTAAACCTCACCAGCCAGACCAACTACTTTCATGGAACTTTTGTGTCTTTTTTTTAAAGTTCAAAACCCTCAGTGCCAATTCACTCTAATTGAACGAAATAAAGTCCAAAGAAAAAAGACAGGAACCGTGGTTTGGAGCAACATGAGGGCAAGTAAATAAACGTAACTAATGTGTACCAATCTTTTAACAACATTACCTTAGCTTGGTTTAATTATTAATCTGATGGCTTCTAAAAAGGCCCTCAGTGGCGCAATCCGAACGGCATCTGTAGCTGCCTCCAGCTGCGAAGAAACACTACGCAGTGCTGCTAGCGCTGCACTTTCAGCATCAATGTTCAATTAAAGTTGTTATGACAGTGCGAGCGAGCAGAAGACAGGGCAGTGGAGGAGCGAGATGGACTCCTCAGGCGGTGGAGCAAGTCGTGAGGTTGTGATATGGCACTGAAAGATAAGACTGTAACTCTACAGTCGGCTGATATATGTTCGACACTGTTGGCAAGGCCAGATACACGGCGTGAAAGGTAGAAAAACATGAGAAAAGAAAATGATATAGCAGCCAGGCTTCAATGCGCACACACACACACACACACACACACACACACACACACGCGCACACACACGCAAAGCACTATTAGAGACCTATCATCAATCTAGTGTCATTAGGATACAATGTGTTGTGCTGGTCAGCTGCTCAGTCATTAAAAAATGTATTATGGGACTCTATATTTTTCTGTAGAAGTCATTTAAAGTGTAAATTATGCTTCTTGTAAAACATGCTCCTTGTCAAGTCAGGTCACCTTCATTTCTATAGCACTTTATACAAAGTAGATTGTGTCAAAGCAGCTTTAAGGACATCTCATCATTGTGGAACGTATTCAACACATTAACATATTCTGAAGTTTGTCAAAGACTGTAAAACAAACCACTGCTGTCAAGTGCAGAATCCTGTATGTCTAACATCAATATGACCTTTTGTCGACATTTACATGCCATACAGACTAAAATAGTAATCAATGTCAAAAGTAATTGCGATTGGCTTGACATTAAACAACAAAAATTTCACATGTCAGTCATTTTCTTCTAAGGAATGTGCCATTATAGATTATATACTTGATTACATTTTAGCAGAATTTTTTTTTTCTCTAACCAGTTTATAACACTATGTAAATGCCATCAACCTGAAATCAGCCAATTCAAGCTCTTTTCCCTGCGAAACCGAAAAAGGTCAGCCCACAGCAATTTACGCTTGCTATTTTGGCACCTCTTGCACCGTGCACTGTGTAAAAAACACAAATGCTATTGTTTGCATCAGACTATGATTCATTTTTGCAGAGGTGTACTTGGTGTTATGTCTCAAACGAGATGGTCACACGGACAAGGCTGACATTGACTCACCCAGAAGTGGTGTGGTAAACCTCGTCATGGGTTGTAATGAGCCAGCGGATGTTCTGCTGAGAGTGCATAGTCACTTTTGAGAGCGTCATATGTCACTTTGACATCCGCTGAGGCAACACAAGGTGAAGTGATATGGAAAATATGAGGATATTACTGTTGTGTCAGGTAGGTGATTGCAAGTGCCACTGGGAAGGTCATGAGAGCTACTGAGCAAAAATAAAACATCCTTCACCATCCTAATGCATCAAATGCTGTAAAAAGTGGAAATGTTCCCATACTTTTTGACTTAATTGAACTAAAATGTGTAAAAAGTATAACAACAACTACACTCTCAGAAATAAAGGTACAAAAGCTGCCACTGATGCTGTACCCTTTCAAATGGTACAGTTGTGTACTTTATGTACCTTTAAAGTACAATACGGATCATTTAGAAACTAATTTGTACCCTTTAAGCACAAAAGCGTTTCTTTTGAAAGGCTACTGCCCCAGTGACAGCATTTCTACTTTTCTCATTTTTAATTAGAAGTAGAGAGACATTAGTTTAAACTTCACCAAGTAGAGTAAAGCCTTTATGAACTAATTATAAATA
The DNA here is from genome assembly GCA_903798125.1 of Danio choprae. Taxonomy (NCBI): domain Eukaryota; kingdom Metazoa; phylum Chordata; class Actinopteri; order Cypriniformes; family Danionidae; genus Danio; species Danio choprae. Next base: position 6,007,486 of record CAIGQW010024412.1, read on the forward strand.
ATTTAGAATTTGTCTGAGTGAAGAAAACTGACATAAAATAGCATTATATTAAACATTACAGATGATAAACAGCAGATGATAAAACAAAAATTGTTTAATTTTATTTCATTTATTTTTTTAATGGATGCAAAATATCAAGAGATCATTTAAAAGCTGAACATTAACAGACGCAGCGAGAGTCTCAAATAATGATTAATTCAATAAGCAATTTGTTTTTTTAATCAAGCTCTTTTAAGTGTGCCTCAAAATAAACAAGAAAAGCTGAAATGAAATCTTCAAACAAAAGATTAACCATCTACAGTACAAGCATTTACGCTCACCCTGTATGCACGTGTTTATATATGCGCAAGTAATGTATGTTCTTTGTATTAGATGGAGAAGACTTAATAAGCCATTAAACAAATGTTGAGCCAAGCGTTACCTTCACCACTACAGCTCCATTCCCAAATCCACCCTGTCACTTCTGACAAATGGCAAACTTCCTTATGTGCCTGCAAGAATTGAAATGAACAGATGATCATGTCGGCTAACATATAAGCGATGTAATTGATGATGATGATTCTAAACAAATGGAGGTTAATGAAAACGAGGAGGTGACAAGTTGATTAAAGAGAGAGTGGGAGAGCGTTCAATGAGCAATCAGTCTCAGAAAGCTGACAGTGCAGCCAGAACAAACGACCTCTCTTCACCTTTCTGTCTGCACTAGTCTGACCATCAACGCCACGTCTCCTCCACTAATACAGCCATTTGCAGACGCACAGACAAGGCAAACAACCACCATCCCATTTCATTCTGGACATTAACAGAAAGCAATGTTGGCTTGTTAAAAATCCCCCTCATATCAAAGGTTTTTTGGGGTGTTCGTATCAATACGATGAGCAAAGAGGGTAAAGCTTCTAAGTTCCATCTGAAATTTTCTCCCTAAAATGCGCTAATATAAACACAATGCTATTGGCATTTTTTTTAAAGAATAGGCTACTCAATAGATCCTGACTTGTCATCATGTTTCAGTCACACATCAATCAAAGCCATACATTTCAAAGCACTTCAGGGGATTTTTAAGTTGTGACACATGGACTACTGTCTTAATTTTAATTGAAAATTTCAATAGCTGTTTATGACTACTGTTTAGTCATATCACACACCTTTCAGCAAACCCTTTACAAAATCATAGTGTGCTTTACAGTCTCTGGACTTCTCAGACACCAATATTTTAACGATTTATAAAAGATGAATTGCCGTCTGACCATCTGAGATTAGGGATATAAAGATTACTATCATGGTTTTCAATAGTAGCACTGCACACTATGAGCATATTTCAGTACCATTTGTTGTTTGCTTTTTGCATCCGACAGTGTGTTTGGATCCAGAAACTGTGACGAGTGACGTCATTGCTTAACAAGAGGATTTGGTCTTTGTAGCAGCTTCAGGCAGGACCTTACAGCTGATCCCAGAACAGAGAGAGACACAGAAGCTGATGAAACAAGTGCAGTGGTGGCGGTCTGTTGGGAAGACATCAAAGGCACAAGACGAAAAAAGAAAAAATACTACTCAAAGAGCCAGAGAAAATGACAGATTTTAAGCCCCACACAGAGAAACGCCTAATAGGCCCACATCAACACAAACAATATGCCAAATGCCACGAGCTACTAAGACCCAAAATAAACCGCTGTCAGAAAAGGGCACATAGAAAACGTGTTAAACAGAAACAAAACTATCTTTGAATCAAACTGACACTTTAAAATCAATTAATCATCATCGCAGGAGAAAATTAGGAAATTGGAAATCGATAAACATCTGGATTATGTCATCAGTGAATGGTGATTTCATCTGCACATTAAGACTGATTTCATTTCAGATTAAGACTGAGTTTCATTTCGGGGAGTCAGAGAACAATTTTTGCAGGTTGAATCATTTGATTAAAACAAACTCTGATATGATTGCTTTGCTAGATTGATTCATTTGTATAAGCACGAGCGAACCAAACAAGCAGATTGATACTGCTGAAAGATCGGTCTCAGTTTGCTTTCAAATAAATCCCTCTTTAATTGAAATACGCATGCAAAAGGTTTCTAAACAAACCAAAAAAGGAGTAATGATGTGACAAGGTTTGACCATAAGAGAGACAATATGCTCAAAGCATACCTGGATTTTCTCATCATGATGTTGCCCATTAGTTTCAAATTACAGGCATTAGAAACTAATTTACTTGCGCACACAATCTCAATGCCCGTGCACTGTACTGAAAAAACACATTTTAATTACATTTAATCTAATCAGATCCAAAAAATCAATACAGTACGATATAATTAGAGTATATTACACTTTAAAATGATTTAAAATGATCAGATTACAGTTACTTATTATCAATTAAATAATTACATATTATCCACATAATGAAAGTACATTATTCACCATTTACTCATTTCATTAATTCTTTAACTCTTTTAGATTTTCCTTAAGACTTTACTTAAATGCTCATAAGTAATTTTATGCATGCTTATAACAACTGTCATTAAGTGTCATTAGCTCAGTTAGGTAATTTTAAATGCAAGAGTGACATTGTCTGAGATGCCTTTGTTATGAAAACTTCACATAAATGTATTGCATCTGTCTTTGTCAGGACATCTTGACATTACCAAAACACCATAACTTGTCATAAATCGGCCAAAAACATGATTGTCATTATGCCATTATAATTGGGTCATGAATATTTTTCAGTGGATCAAACTAAACTTGTCCTTAAAGTTTCTCATCACATTTTTCTGTCAAATAAATGTTATAACATTGTCATTAATATTTAATTACATTTAATGTTATTTTAATGATAAATTATATTTGTAGTTGAGGTCAAGAAAATTATTATAAAATTCACTGTTAAAAAATTCATGGCAATTTTGATGAATGCATGACAATCATGTTTATGACAAATTTATGACAATTTATTTTATTCATTAATTTTCTTTTCGGCTTAGTCCCTTTATTAAAATGGGGTCGCCACAGCGGAATGAACCGCCAACTTATCCAGCATATGTTTTACGCAGCGGATGCCCTTCCAGCTGCAACCCATCACTGGGAAACATCCACACACACTCATTCACACACATACACTACGGACAATTTAGCCTACCCAATTCACCTATAGTGCATGTCTTTGGACTTGTGGGGGAAACCGGAGCACCAGGAGGAAACCCACGCCAACACGGGGAGAACATGCAAACTCCACACAGAAATGCCAACTGACCCAGCCGAGGCTCGAACCAGCAAACTTTCTTGCTGTGAGGCGATTGTGCTACTCACTGCATCACCGTGCGGCCCTATATATATATATACCTTTTAAAACATGAAAGTGTGAACAGGCATCAGTCTTCTCTTTACGCAAAGTGCAAAAGTTACATAAGACCCCCAAACCACCAGGGGGCCCAACTGCTTTTAAAGATGATTTAATGACTAAGGCTTTGCAATTGATAGAATGTTCTTTGATTTTGACTTCAAGTAATTATAAAAACATGATGCTGCATTTAATTTGTTTTCCTTTAAAGCAGAGTCCTTCTCCTTTCCAGTTATCTTTAAAATCAGTCAAATCATGACATGCTGTACGTGACTGCAATACCAAAAGGGTGTGAAACTTGGATAAGTATAGGACTGGTTACTTTAGACTTTTGGAATGCACATAAATTGTAAAAATTTGAATCTAGGATTGTTTTCAATTGAACATAGAATGTTTTTCAATGAACATAAACAGTTAGGAAATTAATCCATGTATTTAAATGTTTTTCAGTATAAATTTGCATTCAGTGTTAAGCCCTTGACTGAATAACTAACTGAAAAACGAGTTTCTTGGTCTTAGGGATAAGAAGCAAGTCCAAATAGATGGGAGACAACATTCACCCTTTATGATATTCTATAATGTGACATAATTAAGGTCAATGTAGCTTCGGGTGACAGTTTATGAGGGCGTTTATCCAACATAAATCTATGTTTTGGGTCAAATTTATAGGACTGCCATGAATGATGATGAAATGTCCAAACTGCATTGTTGTTGTTTGTTATCACTGTCTGCAACTTAAAGGTGAAATGCATAAATCATTTTCTTTCAGAAATATCTGTCATACAGCTGACCTCACTCAACCAGCGGTGAAATAATGTTTTTTTTTTCCTCTTTCTTTTCAGTAAGACTTTCAACATACATTTTTGCATTCTGCAGAAGAAATAAAGTCACATAGAATTGAAACGACATGAGGGTTAATAAACGATGGCAGAAGTTTCATTCCTCCAAGGATAATGTGGGAAATTAGCACAGCAACAATTAACACAATTAACTAAAATGTCTACAATGTGACCATATTGTTGATGAAGTGAGCGTTTAACTGTGCAAATGTTCAATTGACACTGATTTAGACTACTTAAAATAGTTTTTTTGTCTAGGCGTGCAGGCATAATGTGCATACGTGTATGAGATACAAATTAGCACACAATTTGCTTTGGCTATATTGAAAACAGATAAGCATGCAAAATACTACTGGAATTACAAAGTAAGAGATATAGAGACGGTAAGATAGTGTGGCTTTGAAAGAGACACTATTAATAGGAAGCCCATGGCCCAGAAAAAGAGGGAGAGAGATGGCAGAGCAGCCGGGAGCCAGACTCAGCTGCCAAACGCTTTACCCCCAGTTGCCCAACAGGGCAGAGTTCAAAGAATACTGACAATAACTGCATCCAGAAGAGAAGCGGAAAAAAGAGAAAAACCCTAGCAAAGGTTACTGTCATCCATTATCCTGTCTCAGAACATGCACCTTAGCAAAACCTGAGAAAAAGTACTTGAAGATAAAAGTGAAAAAAAAACAAAAAAAAACTGTTGCATATTCAAGGTCAAGAAATTTGAGGTGGACAATGTATTCAAGTCTTAAAAGGTGTATGTTGGATATGCTGTCTGAATTTTGATTAGAACAATCTGGAGAAAAAAATTGGATGATATTTGTATTGTATTGGCATACAAAATCATCAATAATGATAGAAAAAATATGTTTGATAAAAACTCGAACTCAACTTTATTATCCTGTTTAGGGAAACTAAAATTGCAGCAAGGTGCCATAACACAGGTGAAGGTCCATGCACACATTACCAAGTTTTTACCATAGAACATAGAATAAATCAATTTACAGATACATTTCCCTCCCCGCTGGACTCATTTAATAACCTATTGGCCACCATAATAAAAGAATTTCTAATTTTGTTTGTCCTGCATATAGGAACTCTAAAACAACGTCCTGATGGCAATAACTGAAACACAGAATACAATGGGTGATCCGGAGTGCATAAGATACCCTGAACTCCCTTTAAGACACAATTTTGGTAAGTTATCATTGACCCAGTTTGGTTAAAACCGATAATCTTGCCTAGCACCTTCACAAGACTACTCAACCTGTTCTTATTTGACAGATTCAGATTACCATACCAAGCTACAATGCAATAATAAATAAATGCATTAATGTTAAAACACACATGGCAATTGTTTCTATGAACTATCTTCAAATAAGCGCCTTATTAAAGGACTGCAATTGTGTCATCATCCTGTGCCATCAGAACAAATACACATGTGAAAAAGAGTGTCGTTTTTGCTGCCATTAAGGAGGGTTCTTGAGTTCTGTGTTGCAGAGATACATTTTAGCTCTTTGCAGCCCTTGCACATATTATTTCCATCGTGAATGTAGATTTTAGAGATGAATTGAATTTTCTCAGTTCCTAAATATGCATTATGAGGGAAACAGTGGGCTGTTTACAAAGGTTGGGGTTGCTTAATTTACCAATGATGACAAAGAGCTCGCTAGATAATTGCTAGTAAACAAGAGGTACCTGTCTGTGTTCGAGAAAGAGCACCTTCTGATGCACAGCAGTCTATTAGACACCTCCAAATGTCAAGTTAACATGAGTAATTTGATGAGTGGTGCTCAGATGACCAGTTCACTTCTGAATAGATGCTTCTAAGTCCCAATAAGCTACAATATGCAGTAGACATAGTTCACCCAAAGATTAAATAAAAAGAAAAATCAACTCACAATTTACTCATTCTAAGTGGTCTCAAATCTACAGTGCAGTATGACTTTCTTTTTTTTTCTTTTTTTCAGTTGAACAAAAATGAAGACATTTTGACAAATGTTGGAAACCTGTAGCCACTGACATCGATTGTAGGAAACAACAACAATACTGTGGAAGTCAATGTCTACCGGTTTCCAACATTCTTCAAAATATCTAGAAAGAAACTCAAACCAGTTTTGAACTAGTGTAGGGTGAGTGAATGGGCAGTTAAATTATCCTTATTTTGTCAGACTAATAGCCTTAAAAGTAAAGGCAAAGGTAATGAAATGTGAATGCTGGCAAATAGAACCGAAGGGACATTTGCTCTGGTCAGGACAGGACCGTCTACAGCAATTCCAAGGTTCATGTCCATGTGTCCACAGAATTAAACTCAGTTGCTTCACTTTAAGGTCGGATCGGGCTTCCAGCCATGTTTGATAATGGCAGGAGTTCAGCAGACAGTGACCGACAAATTAGAGGTTTTTCCTTGGTCCTATAATGTCATATTTGTCTCAATTGTACCTGCTGGGGAACTGAATTGGTTCACTTTTTGTTAATGTTAGTAGGGAACATTTCAAAATGGCAACCAACAGATAAATCCAAATTAGTCTCAGTGGACCGCACATCTATTTTAAACCATCCAAACCAAACTAAATTGGCATCCCAGCCATTTTGGACAAAATTCTCCATCTCAAAAATAAGTATTCACAAGACACCCATTAAATGTAAACTAATAAATAAATAAACTACTTTACCAAACAATCAATTAGTTCCTCAAACTGAAAGCAAATGGATGCAGCCAGAATGTGTGAGAATGACATCTGTGGCGAGGCATAATATAATCATAGACAAGTATAAATAATCTTGTTAATTTACAGTGTCTGATGGCTGACAGAGCAGCTCAAGATTACGAAAAATTCCCACGAAAAAAAAAGAGAAGCATGACATTTTTACTTTCTAGTCCTGTAATTAATCAAAGCTATGAAGATTCCCAGTAAAACTGAAGCAATTAGTGCTTAACCACTTTAATCTGGATGTGACTGTGATGAATTGAGGCTTGTGTAGTAAATTTCAAGTTTAAGCAGTTACAGTATATTCATCCTAAAAAACACTGAATTAAACAAATAATTCACCCTGATATGATTTTAATCTTTCTGGGTTCCTTACTTCTGTTGAATACAAATGAGGATATTTTGAAAAATGCTAGTTGATGGTACCTATTGACGTCAGGAAATAGAATTACTATGGAAGTAAATGGGTAACATCAACCAGCATTCTTTAAAATAACTTCTTTTGTCATTTTAACAGAAGAAAGAAATGAGGTTTTGAATAAATGAAAGGAGAGTAAATGATGACAGATTTCCTTTTTGGGTTCATTAAGGAACCACTGGCAACCGAATGTGTCCCAAAAGCCAATTCCTGAGTAAAACAGTAATATGTGACTTATTGTTACTGAGTGACAGAATGTTAGCATAAAAACGCAGATTAATCTCTGTAAATGCGTTAACTTCGCCCGTGACCTTCATAAAGTTTTTACAGACTAATTCCCTGTCGGTCACAACCAGTGAGTCAATATCAATGTCCTATCACTAATAAATGCAAGCTGCGAGTGTGATTTTGAGTCAGAATGAAACACGCTCCCATGTCATCAACAATTGCAAGCTGTCCTCATTTACTCCTGTGAGAATTTCTTTGTCATCAAGCCTTCCAGATGGAGCCTTTGCCTGCCTGGCCATAGCATAGTCTGTTCAACTTTACAGCAACTGTTTGAATGAAACCAGGACCACAAAGTGCTAATTCAGAGAATACTGTAACATTCAAGAGTTGACACAGACTGGTGTGTCTATTGACTGTACCGTCTTAAAAATAGGTAGCACATGCTGTACAGCGTCAGCTCTTCTGACTTGACATCTGCCCCACAGGTCTCGCTTTTCTCTCCGCTAACTGGAGCATTTCAATAGCATGTAAAATGTGTGGTGCGGGTGGATGTCTTGGCAAAGGAAAAGGTGTTGGGAAACATTTGCACAGTGGCTGCTCATGAAAGAGAAGGTCACATCTTGTTTGTGTTGTGCTGCGTAGGAAGTCTGTTCGTGTCAAATGGGCCTGTCCAGAAACGCATCACAGCAACCTTTATGAAGCTATGAACGACCTTGCAATGCCAATTCTATATTTATGCATGTGTTTTCGTGGCTATTTTGTGCAGTTCTGTCTTCCTTGCTAGTCTCCTGTCAAGAAAAATAGGGGAGAAATCAATGTGCAAATCTGAATATACAGTAGACTAGGATATGTACAAAACCAAAATTTGAATTAATTATTACATGGCTGCCTGGAATACTTAACTCTGATTGGTCAGTCGCAGTCGTGGGGAAAGTTGATTCCCAGATAACAACTGCTAAAACTAATAACAAAGGCTCATTCAGGTACTTCGAATCATCTTGATGGTCAGTAAATATGTGCACATCCATATTTATTTGCTTGTCTGTGATGTCTGTTTTTAACTGTTGGATACCATTTTATGACTAAATAATAAGTAGATTAGTATGGGCTGTATTCAGCCGTTTTTGTTTCTGTTAGTTTAGCCTGTAATTAAAGAATACATACATTTTTATGGTTCAGAACAATGTTCTGTGTCTAATTTTTATGTTTTGTGGCAGGTAGCCATGTAATAAACAGGATAAAGTACATCCAGGTGGATGATATGGCAGATTATTACATGGCTGTCTGGAATACTCGATTCTGATTTAACAACCATTAAATAGCACAGGCTCATCCGGGAACTCACCTTGACCATCAGTGAATACATTCCATATACTTAAATCCACATTCATATATATCTGCTTGTCTGTAATGCTACAGTTTGGTGCGGTCTTGTGAATGAATAATGTGCAAGCAAGTGTATGCTCCATCAGCTATTTTCATTTCTGTCAGCTTTGTGTTTAATTTAGGAATTGATAAATAACTATTAAAGCTCAGAACAAAGTTTTGTGTCAAATCTGTATGTTTTGTGTCAATTAGCACTTTTGTGTCAATCATTTAGTGTAATAAGTGGGATAAAGTACATCCAGGATGGTTGTTTTTGCAGAATGAACCATTTAGTCATATACAACAGTGCTCCGCTTCACGTCGGGCTGCCAATAAGCCTGACAGGCAGACAAGTTTTTAATTATTGGGTCAAAATGAACATCAGGGTCAGCGGAAAATGAAAGACTCTAAAAACCTAATGATTTTAAACACTTATTAAAAAACATATATCTACTGTATTATGAAACAGTAAAAATATTGTCATAAGTATTGTCAAAATATGAATTATCATATTAAAAATGTGTGCTGTTTTCATAGTTATGTAGTGTTCCATAGTTAAGCCAGAACAATTTTTTAAATTATTTTGTAAAAAACATTAGCTCTGTATTAAGTTGACACCACATCTCTTTCAACCAACTGTTGGAGAAATATTACATTTATAAACCCTAAAAACTTAAAAACACTGAATAAAAAAAAAGGAAAATGGCATTATTCTCATATCAACACTGAGCAAAATTAGACTGTGATATTACATCAAGCATTCAATATTACAGCATAAAATGTTAATTAAAATCATTAACTCTAAAATGTACAACCTATATAGTCATTTCTGACAGAGCATGAAGCTTTTCTTTACTGTCCTCTGCCTTTAAATACCTAAATAGAGCATAATCCAACAACATACTGTACATGTAAGGAGATGCAGAGGACAGGAGGGCATGACAGCTGGCTAAACTGATCCGGAAAAATCGCTTCTTGCTCAATGAAAAAAAGTCAACACAAACTAAACTGACCTTTAAAGATTAAAGGTTCAATGTTTCACATGAACCTATCGGCACATGGTATACTGTGTTAAGCTCACTTGCGATGAGGAAAAACCTTCAGGTGAAGCTTTCAAATATAAATGCGCTGCCTGCTATTAAAGTAACCAGTGAGTATTGCGGTGCGAGGCCTTAATACCTTCACAGACTCACGGAGCCATGCCAAATGCTAAATTACTGGCTTCATGCTGTACAGTGATCCCGTCACTGCGCATATGATTCTGTACCTGTACTTTTTTCTCCCCCCAGAATCCTCTCTGGATGATGCGATAATGAGCCATCTGTCATTGTCATTTGTAATTAATCTGCTGGTATTTAGTGGATAATGAGATGCTGTCGTGTCATCTTTTTCTTTTTTTGTCTTCTACACTTTAGACCCTGAAAGGAAAATGAATAGAGGGTGTTGACCGTGTATCCGAACCACCAGATGGGATCTGTTGTTTACCTCAAAGATTTTTTTTGTTGTTGAAATTCCCATTATTTAGGGAATTGTTGTGTGACAACCTTGTTTTAGTGCCTCCGAGAAGCTGCAAACAAATGTCACGCCAAAGACAAGATAGAGACAGGCCACCGTGGAGAGTCGACGTTAACAGGACGTTTCTGCTACACCTCGCCGAGCGAAGACAAGACCTTATGGGCCGTGGCATATTTACATTGAACTGAATTATTAGGCACGTTCTGTGAGTTAATCCAGGTAGAATGGCTCCGGTGCAGACTGGAAAATCTTTTTCAATCATAAGTGAAAATTAAGTGGCGGGTTAGATGGGCACACCACTTGAGATGGAAATTGCACTGCCATATGCAATTTCACACGAAGGCACGGCTTTCTGTACCACTTCCTGTTTCGTCCTGTCGTAGATATAGATGAGGAATTTCCCTTGAGGAGGGCATGAAACTTTATTATGTATCATACATATCGGTGGACCGACATGTACTATGTTACCTTGTAAAATGGAAACACAGGGGACTGGATTGAGTATCAACACCCCCGTTTATCTTCCTGCTAATTTGAACGTCAAACCAGAGGGCTTGCAAAAACACAACTCCAGCTTTTGTTATCTGACATCTAGAGCCAACAGCAAAACCAATTTACAGGCAAATTGGGTGACGACATGACAAAACAAAATGTCAGTAAGCTGCAGATTAATGCTCAAAAAGTCTGAGCTATTCATTTTTAAACTATTTACTGTGCGTGGTTTTAATTATTGATGTTTGCCGTCAAGTGTTCATAGACGATGGATTCTGCTAAAGCTTATCAACAGAGCAAATGGCCAAAAGGCTTTTTTATCACTGTCTGCAAAGAGTCTGTCATTCAAGATGAATAAAATGCCAGAAAAACGGAGGACTAGTACGCAAGGAGTAGAAGTAAGTAAGGGGTGAGAGATACTTAGGAAGCTCTTCAAGATAAAAACGATATATTGTTTGCAGTGAGGACTTATGAAGTCAACGAGCACTATGTTGGACACTCAGGAGTCTCGCTAGTAAGAGCTTCAAGTGTGGGAACAGTCTCTTGTGGGAAACTTGGATACAATTTGTTCAGTGTATCACTCAGGCGCCATAGTTAATCTGAAGGATATCTAAATACTCTGCACTACTGCATGCTAATGTGTTTATTGCACTCTTAACCTTGACAAACAGTATGTGTGAGTGGAATTACGCACAAAACATTCTGTAATCTGGCCATGTTATTAGGTACACCTGTAAACCAATCCACCAAGCAACTTGAATGCATTTGGGCATGTGGACATGGTCAAGATGTTATGCCGAAGTTCAAACCGAGCATTAAAAATGGGGAAGAAAGGTGATTTATGTGACATTGAATGCAGCATGGTTTTGGTTCCAAACTGGCTGGTTGGAGTATTTCAGAAACGGCTTATCAATCCCCTGTTATTTCCTTACACAACAAATAAAAACTTGAAGCAGGTGGGCTACAGCATCAGAAGACAACACCAAGTACCCCTCTTGACAGCTAAGAACTGAATAATCAGAATGCAATTCAAATTCAAATTGAGCAAGAAGATAAAAAAGGTTGCCAATGCCTGGTCTGATACAGTAAGTCTTCATTTTTGATCGAATGGTAGGATCAGAATTTGGTTTTAACAATATAAAAGCATGGATCCATCTATGCAACTGTGTGATGCTAGCAATATAGCAATATGGACCAAAATGTCTGAGGAATGGTTCCCGCATTTTTCTGAATCTATGTCACTGAGAATTAAGGCATTCTGAAGGCAAAAAGTGGGGCAGAGGAAAATCCCAGAATAATCATTACTTAATGTATCGTAAAAAAACATTAATTAATGAACAGTATAAATTTATATGTTCATTATCATAACATATCATGTTTCTAATCTCATGTTTCAACTTTACGGGACATTTCCTTTTTGATATGAGAGGTCTTGGAGCTATAGGATACTTTTGACTTTACAATGAAATAATTTCTCACACCTGCCATAAAAAAACCACAAATAAAAAATCCTGCAACTCATTGCATACCACACTTGCAGTTCTGTGTGACACAGTTGTCTCTCTTTCTAAATCAATAAGCAAACGGCATTAAAGGGGAAGAAATTGATCGCCACAGAGGCTGAGGTTCACACCAGGCCACATCTTTGTTAATATGGACTGTGGGCATCTCCTCATAGGTTTGATGACAGCCAGCTCATGCTCCCACAGATTGATCTGAATGTCAATGAGACCAGGGAAGGTTGAGTACTCTAGGGTAAGGGACACCGAAAAGTGTGTACCCAAAAATACGCAATTATTATCTGCAGATTACAGCTCAGGGACTACGAAATGTTGACAATCCATAGCAGCGTGTGCCAGGAACAGATATCAGTTTCCACACCAATTACGACAGCGGGCACTGTGTCCCCTGAAGATAGACGAAACGCAAAGAGCAAGCCATGCAACTCAGCACCGCTAATGAGGAATATCAACAGTACAACTTCAGAGCATACACATACACAAAGCTGACACAGTTCAGAGAGTAGCCAGTCCAGAAAACACAAATCGGTGAGCCTGCAGGACATAATAAAAGAATGCTCGCCTATTGTTTGCCAAAGCTCGGTATACGAGAAGACAGGCTACCTCTCCTGAGATTTACGTCTGGGAGTGGTGTGTATTTAGTGTTGACCCTTTAAATCTCAGCTCAGGTTGGTCTAGTATTGATTTCTCTGACAAAATATGAAATGAAAAATGCAGTGAGCTTTACCGGGGGTTCATAAATGCATCCCCTCTATTTTCCGGCACAAACAGAGACCGCTGAGCCCACTCTGGTGCCCGAATCACGCTGTAAACACGATGAGTTCGCCATCTAACTCTCAGCAAACATCACCTGCTCCTGATTTAGACCTGTCTACTCTTAGCACACCATCTGTGAAAAGAATAATTCAGCCTCAGTGGAAGGGGCAGCTACAATTGTTTTTCTGGCCACGGACCCCTCACCATCACGATCCCCGTGTAAGGAGGATTGAGAGATAATATCTGGTGTTTTGAGGCCCTGTTAACGGCATGGCTGAATTACACTTAATCGATCCATTTGAACTTACCTTTGTGCTGCGGTCCCTGCAACATTACAATTACGCAGCTTGAAAAATTGGGGTATTACCGGCAGCTAATGGAGGCTAATGATAGCCTTTGTGCATATGCCGACCGGAACCCTACTTTCAAACATTTCCATGACTTTCTTTAGATATCAACCTTTCTGTATGCATTGATCTTTTTTGACATGACTTTACCATTCAGTAGAATAAATACATAATTTAGGAGTCTTCTAGAAAGATTAAAAAAATCATGCTGTCATGAGTTAAACAAATGTAAGGTGCCACCCATCTGCACAATAATGAAATCCAGTGGGTTAAATGTTACTCTTTTCTTTGTGCTTCTGCAAAATTACCTTTATTTGTTGTAATTTGTTTCTAATTTGGTTCCAGCGCAGAGTTTAACCTGACTCCAATTTCAAGTGATTGTTAAAAGTAGAGTGCTTCTAATTAGGAACTGATCACGTTCATCAATTATGAATAAACTTAGATATCTGTTCATTTCAAACATCCAATACTTTCATTAAATTGTTCATTAGGTATCTTAGAGTCTTTTGCTGGCCAAATAAACATGCTCATGGAGACAACCTTTCCAGTCTGAGTCTTAGTCAGAGGATATAACCGTAAACTAATATTCTTTAAGTAGCCCACTCAGTGCTTGCTCACCCAGAAAGAGTAGTTGATTTAGTCAATATGTTACATCTTGCTAAGTCAGTAATCGCCAGTAATCAGCACGTCCCAGATGTTGTGCTCTATGCTCCATCTATTCAGGAGCCTTTTGCATGTACAATCGTGGACAAGTCCTAAATAATATGCTACTGTAAATAGAAATTATTTCATTAGAATGGAAAATAAATCAAATATAGCATTTTATTTGTCAGGTCAGGTAAGAATGTATTATGCTAATTACATAATGAAACAATAAGAAGCCAATTCAGAAATGATAAATGCACATCCTCAATTGCTCAACGATAAATCTAAGACAGTAACTGGCATCACGGGCACAACCAAGATCAGAACAGAACCAAATTCTCATAATGCAAGTGATTACTGTGAAATTTAAACCATTTTCCCCATCACACTGAGGCATTTTAAATGATACCAAACATGAAAGTAAAAAGATAAACAGTAGATCAGATCCACAATATACAGTACACCACATAAAGTACAGAGACATTCTGCAAGGACTGTCAGTGACCCGAGCTTTGGTGGAGGAGATGAAGGAGAGGGGGGCTCAGGATGGGTGATAGGGACATATGAACAACTGGCTTTCTCACAGATCTTCTTTTCAGATTAGAGTTTATTGTTTTATTTGTATTATTACTTTTTCTGAAACTTTTCAGAGATAATCCATTTGCAGACGTGGGAGTATGAGGAACTAAACAAAAGCCATTACTAAAAAATTTTAACTAATATATTTGCCTAAATAATACACTAGGAATACTTCATACTTCTACTTACATGTAAATTTACAGTATAGAATAAATATTAGCATTAGTTTAAATAGTAAAAAGTCACATTATCATAGCCAAATAGAATGCATTGGGTAATGATTAGCAAATGAACATATACATTAATAAATTATAAGTAGATTAACAAAAACTCTCAGAAAGTTGCAAAAATATCGGTGATCATGCGTTTTCACATTGTTAACAACAAATTAGTGGTTATCATTATTAAAGCAAATCAGACAAAATATGAGAACAAATTGTATGACCACATTAACAATATTATGTTACGTTATGTTCAATTGAAGCAAAATCAGCCAGGTACTTTTTCACAAATTAGCCTAAAATAAAAATAAAGTTATATTGAGATAAGTTTTACATGATTTATAGAATTATTAAAATAAAAAATAAAAACTTTTATTGAAGTGTTTTTCTATATGGGCCTGTTAAAGCATTTACATTAGCATCAGTTTAAAAGCAACACTGAAACTGCATACATCATTAAAATGCACCTTTAAACAGAAGGTTTTGTACATTAACTCCAAGGCAGGCCAGGCGCAGCATAAAAAACATTTCCCACTGTTGGCTGATCTCCCTGATGGTGCTGCACATTACATATGGTATCTATATTACTGCAAGTGGCATGATTAACATCGTGAACCCAACTGTTCAACAAAACTCACCAACATAACAGACCTCTGGCTCAATGCCATGATGTCTCCAAAGACAGATGAAAGAAAGGCTTTCTGATTGAACCCATTACCATACTGATGCATATGGGTAGCATTACATTGAAACGCTGCATTCCACCTAATCAAAAAATGATTGGTGCAGCAATTCGATTATTTGTTGGCATGGCAATAAGCCACATTGAACAATAACAGAAGGGGGGATATAAGCAGCTCTGATATGCCCAAATTTAATTCATAGGTTGAGTCAATTTATGATTGTATTACAATATCAATCTGTGGGAGTTCTCTAAAGGACTTCAGGGAATTGTGTATAACAAAAGGGAATTAACTAAAGCAAGATAAAGAATACTTAGCTTCACAATCAAAAAAAGTGAGGTGGCTGTATGAGAAAACCACTTTGTATATCAGATTTTTCCCATTTACTCTGACAAGTTTGCATTGTTAGTAATGCACAGAAAACAAAGCAAATCATCTTTTGTATCTGTAATCTCCTAAACATCCCTAGACATCTCTAATAAAAAGAATTTATTCTAGTGTAAACTCCTAAAATCAAAACGAATACCACTTGTACATTGACTGCTTGTAGATTGGACATGTAATATGCATGCATTAGGGCCCGTTCACACAAGTATTCATTCATTCATTTTCTTTTCGGCTTAGTCCCTTTATTAATCTGGGGTCGCCAACTTATCCAGCATATGTTTGACGCAGCAGATGCCCTTCCAGCTGCAACCCATCACTGGGAAACATCCACACACACATACACTACGGACAATTTTAGCTTACCCAATTCACCTATAGCGCATGTCTTTGGACTTGTGGGGGAAACCGGAGCACCCGGAGGAAACCCACGCCAAGATGGGGAGAACATGCAAACTCCACACAGAAATGCCAACTGACCCAGCCGAGGCTCGACTCAGCGACCTTCTTGCTGTGAGGCGATCGTGCTACCCACTGCACCCCCGTGAGGCCCTTTCACACAAGTATGATAACTATAAATACACAATACATACACATTTAAAATGCATATACACATAATATACATTGTGTCCACAGTAATGAATGATAACAATCTGTTTATATTTAATTTATGCTTTTATTTTGGAATTACCCAGTTTTGACCAGCAGATATCCTCAGTTGGCTACTAGCACATCTGACAAGTGAATCCAGCTCTTGTTATCAATATAAATCATTGTAGTAATGTTAGTGGAATGAAAACATCACACATTATTTAGAACTCTATATCTTTATTGTTACCTTACAGATATCATGCTCGGTGTGCACATGCCTTTATTCCCAAATATGATCATCTTTGTGTGGGACCACAAATAAAAAAAGAAATAACAATAATAAATAATATACATAAAAATAATCAGATTTTATGGGGAAATTATTTTAGCTTAAAGTTTTACATTTTTATCACATTTTTTGCATCCCCTGGAAGCCACATCCCAGTTTGACAACCCTTTATCTTGATTTTAAGTTGGATAATAATAATAATAATAATAATAATAATAATAATAATAATAATAATAATAATAATAATAATAATAATAATATGTGTATGGTGGCGCAGTGGGTAACAAAATCGCCTTACAGCAAGAAGGTCACTGTTTCGAGCCCCGGCTGGGTCAGTTGGCATTTCAGTGTGGAGTTTGCAAGTTCTCCCTATGTTCGCGTGAGTTTCCTCCGGGTGCTCCAGTTTCCCCCACATGTCCAAAAACATGCGCTATAGGTGAATTGAGTAAGCCAAATTGTCCGTAGTGTATGTGTGTGAATGAGTGTGTATGGATGTTTCCCTATGATGGGTTGCAGCTGGAAGGGCATCCGCTGCGTAAAACATATACTGGATAAGTTGGTGGTTCATTCTGCTGTGGTGACCCTAGATTAATAAAGGGACTAAGCCGAAAAGAAAATGAATGAATAATAATACATACGATCATAAGCTTTACATTTTTTCAAAAATTTACAGAAGTCTATTTAAAGCAGTATATCCTCATCTGCACCTGAGCATGCTGTGTATATGATTCTTTGTAACATTTTTTTAATTGTACTCAAGTTTGAATTCAATATATTAACTAGGACTATAAATCAACTTCAGTTCAGATTCAGTTAATTACACTACTTGACAATTAATCAAATCACACCTCAGTTAATGTGTATACATCAATATTTGCTGAGAATAGCCCCCAACTGGCTTAAATATCCTATAAATTACATATAAACATAAGTTTACCATTGCTGCAATATATTTTGTAATATGAGGTCGGATACACTATGTTAAGAACTAGTCTGACCAACAACAGCAGCACTGTTATTTAACCCATGTGGGACCCTTGTGTGTCATCCATATTGAGCCTACCTGGATTAGCCCATAGGTGACCTACATGGTCGAACCAAGGGCTCACATGTGTTTACCAACTCTGAAACCATGTACTGACTACCAACTTGTGACCTACATAGGGCCCACATAGGTAGCCTATGAAATAAAATGTTTTTGCCCATGTCTACCCTGTGTTTAACAGGAGATCAGTTTTGGACTGAAATGAAACCTATAGGTTATTTATATAACAAATAACCTATATTTATAATAAACTATACTTATGCAATGACCAGTCCTAAGGAAAAAACAACAGCCAAATAGTTTCTAAGATTAGTCTAGGTAGTTTCTGCAACCGGCCAATTATTTCATTGTTGGTCCATAAAGATGTGAGATCTATTGCATCATCGTGTCACTGTTTTAAGACGGTTAAAAAATGTTTTTCTTTCAAAACTGCATCTTAAGAGTCCTGCATTTGCATTAGAAAGTTATTCACCAAACTTTGAGGTGAAGAGAGTGTAAGTAATATAAAAAGAGTTTATTTGGGGTGAGTAGAGTGTAATGTAAAAAGAGTTTATTTGGGGTGAGTAGAGTGTATGTAATGTAAAAATAGTTTACTGTAATGATTTTCCTTTACTATTCCACTATAAACATTGGCCATTAATTACACACCTTGTTTACATTAAAGGAATTATATTGTCTCTCCATAACAAATATATTTAGAGCTTTCTAGATAAAAGCAGCCATCTAAAGAGAAGGGTCTGGCTACAGACCGGGTGCAGATGTAAGCTGAGCTGCATGCAATGCTTTTAATGCACACCTAACCCTGCCCCTCACAGTGACGTCACTAGCTCCATTGTCTGAAATTGCATGTCTGAGACTGCGTGTCTCAGCTTGCGTATTGCAGCCAGATACTATTGCATCTAGATGGCACACTTTGTAGGGTTGACGAATATCCATTTTCACTTGCATTTTCTGATAGGAGGAAAAAAATAAATAAATACTGAATAATATTTTTGTAGTACTGACATTTGAAAGTGTAAGGTGTCAATAACAACTAAATATAGTAAAATAAAGAAATAAAAATTGAGTGTTTAAGATTATGATTGTATGTGGTATAATCAGGTCCTGTTTATATGCTTATCCTAGACTACAGAAGCATTTAACTGGT
This sequence comes from Danio choprae, assembly GCA_903798125.1. Taxonomy (NCBI): domain Eukaryota; kingdom Metazoa; phylum Chordata; class Actinopteri; order Cypriniformes; family Danionidae; genus Danio; species Danio choprae. The sequence goes on from CAIGQW010024412.1 coordinate 6,026,580, forward strand.
AGTTCTATATTTCATACGCTTTAGCAGAACTAGATAACTAGTATTTTTCTGCCAGAACACAGCTCATCTGTTGCTTTGTTGTACTGGGAATTACTATAGTCATTCTCCTGGTGCCAGATTAGCTGTCTTTACACTTTGCTACAACAGATTCACATTCAAAAAATGCTTGCCAAGCAGGACTGTGTTGGAGTCCCGAGACCTCTGAACGCCAAATAAACATGACCTTCATCAGAACCAGGATTTGAAATTAACACCTGCAAACACAGGTGAAAATCATCCATGGCGGGTAACACAAGGCAATTTGGCAGGTTATGATTCATACATTTTTACTTAGCATGTATTTATAATCAGAGCTAACAGGAGCATAAACATTAACAAAGCATAAAGTGAGTCGTACACTTTGAGAGAGTAAAACGCCAAATTTTTAAAACCCAAACATAATATAAAGTATAGAATAATAAAGATCAGCACTGCAAAAAATAACCATGCGAAATGAGAAATATTCATTCATTCATTTTCATTTCGGCTTAGTCTCTTTATTAATCTGGGGTCGCCACAGCGGAATGAACCGCCAACTTATCCAGCATATGTTTTACGCAGCGGATGCCCTTCCAGCTGCAACCCATCTCTGGGAAACATCCATACACACCCATTCACACTCATACACTACGGACAATTTAGTCTACCCAATTCACCTATACCGCATGTCTTTGGACTTGTGGGGGAAACCGGAGCACCCGGAGGAAACCCACGCAAACACGGGGAGAACATGCAAACTCCACACAGAAATGCCAGCTGACCCAGCCGAGGCTCGAACCAGCGACCTTCTTGCTGTGAGGCGAGAGCGCTACCCACTGCACCACTGTGAGGCCCGAAATGAGAAATAATTAATGATTTAAGAAGATGCAGAAACTAGAGACTAGAAATGATTCCAATTATCTGTCAGTGTAGTAAGAATTATATTTGGTAAGATTTCTTGAAATAAGAATACTTACCCAGGCTTTAGTAAAATAAAATGGTGTCTTAAAATAAGTGTTTAGTATAATTATATTAAGACTAGCTTTTTAAACAGGATTTGCTTTTCTTTTTCCATGTGGAAAAAGTCTTAACACTAGAAACTTTTAAGAATTGTCATTAAATATGCTGTCTTAAAATAAGCCAAAGCATTTAAACTTAAAACAAGATTATTGGATGAATGAAATCAGGATCACACAGACATGCATATTTTCCACAGTTTTTCTTTTTCAAATTAAGACTTGACAGTAGTTACCATGCAAAATTCTTACTTGTTGCTTTCTAAAATGCTGAAGCTTACAGCAACAACAACATAACAGAAAGTATTTTGTCACTAAAGAACAAATATAAGCATTTTTTTTTAAACATAAAGTTATAGGATCTGAACTAAAAATACATGGCCGGTCTTAAATTATGTCTCTGCTTGTAATTAAGCTAAATTTGCAGGTAAAATATCTATAACTTCAGGCTTTACTAACTAAGAAAAAAAGAGCAAATAATCTTAAAACAATCATAATAATCTTACACAATCTGATCTTGATTTGAAAACAAAGCACTTGGTCTTAAAACAAGCACAATTAGATTTTTGGCTAGAAATATGATTGTAACTCTTGACTAGATAAAACGTTTTTGCAGTGAGCCTTTCACTTTCCCCTTAGTGATGCTTTTATGAAATACCTTAATTCAAACTCTTTGACACCACTTTGTTCACTCCTTAAGTTAACTTTTTCATGTATGATGATTGATTCAATGTTTTGGAATGCTGCTTTGAACTCGAGAACATGAGAACAGAACGACAGAAGGCAAACGGGAGGCAACTTTTTCCAGCCTATCCTCATCAATGCCACATTTTGTGCTAAAAGACTTTTGTACATTTCTAAGACCTTTGTGTGATACTTGCTTCACAAGAAAAGGCCCAACAATTATACCATTTATTATTATGCCAAGAATTATATACTGAAGTACTGTAATTGATCATTTGGGGCATGATTTCCATTATTGTTATTATCAGACACGTTTGGAGTGAGAGTTGAATGGAACTCAACAGAGCTGATCAGTTATAAACCGACAGCCTGTCTGCTAATCTCCAGCATGTGTAGCATTAAACATTCATTTTAGACTGAGCTATATTTGGGGTTCTCAATTAAATAAAAGCTGTTAAAATGAAGAGAGAAGTCACAGAATTTTTCATCTGCAAACAAAGATGAACAGTTGTAAATCTGTTTCTTTTGCCCATCTAACATACAGTAAAATAGATGTTTTGCTCTTTTTAGTACAATGAATTTTATTGGTAACCAACAACTTTCTTCAAACACAAGACACTGACACTGTAGCCATATTTCCGTTCACATATTTGTATGCCCATTTTGGAATATCACATAAAAAATGCTTAATGGAAATGTCAAGATGAGCATAAACTTTTTGTCCGATAAGTTAAAATGTGCATAAACTACAATGGAAACACATTAACAAAAGTACGATTTTATTTAACAGGACACACAATGAAAATGGGTGAAGTTAATGGACGGCATTAATGGACAAACCAGTGGTCCAACCACACTGTAAAACATCTGAAATGTTGTTTTGGTCATTCAAAAATCCCTTAACCAAAGTCCTTCCTCAAAGTGGTTCACTATTATTATCTCGCAGAACTGTCTTGACCCAAAGAACTGTCTTCCATAGAGCGGTCTCATGCCTTGAAAATCCACAACAAGTTTATTGAGTTTTGTCTTCTGTAAGTACTTTATTGTATAAGAAAAATACTACTTTAGCAAATTCCATTTAGCTTTTGAAATTTGATGACAGTTTACCAGGAAGTTAAATCATTTCAGTGATTATTCTTGAATTAGAATTACTATGGACAGTTAGTGTCACGCTCGATGGGAAACATGAAGGCACAGGAACACGGGATTTAACAATAACACGAATTTATTTAACAAACACTTACGGAATACAGGCACTGGAGAAGACAGGACACCAAGACATGACATCGATGCTGAGACAATACAATACCGGACAACGAAGGACACAAACAGAGGGGTATAAATACACAGGGGTAATGATGAACTGATAAGACACAGGGGATGAACACAGGTGAAACAAATTAACATTAGAAAACAGCGGGAAAACAGAACAAAGGAATCACATGATGACAACAAAAGCACATGGAGACAACAGAACACTGACAGTTAGATTTTTGAGCTGAATTTTTAATAAAGTTTACATTTTTATTAGAATACATATACTGTACATATATATCCAGCATGTGATTTTTCAAGCAGTTTCTCAACTAAATTCCACTTTTAAAAAGTGGGAAGTGTTTTAATGATGGTGATAATGAATTTAATTTTAATTGCACCTCTAAGCCAAAGAGAGATTATTTTCTGCCCACATTCCTTAATAAAACAGCATCATGTGAAGGACTTCTTGGAGTCCTCAAGGTCCTGTTCCTTGTGGAACGTGAAAAGAAATTTAATGGTGCCATTTATGTTCCCTTTAACAGTTTTATCTCACTCAACCAGTGAATTATAACTGAATAAATAAAATCACCAAAACCAAACGAAGCAAATAATTCCTGTCTATTTCTCTTTAAGAATTAAAAGCTGATCTCAGCTCCTATCAGATCAGTGTTGGATACAGTAGTAGATATGTATGTTATTATGAAGACATATACAAAATATTCTGTTCAGACAGCATTACAGGACATTACACAACAGACAAGATTCATCTACTTGTTTTTTTAAATACAAACTAAATGATGTGGGTTTTAATAAAATCCTATCTATTAATCTTGAACGGCAACATTTAATACAACAGGTCCGTTCTTTTAGCCGGAGGTAAAACACACTATAAGCTTTGTGAATATACTATGGATTCACTGAGCCTCATCAAGGTTAATGTTGGATTTTTCCCAGACAAATAATACAACAAAAACTCTGTGCACGTATTAAATCATCCCTGCGATAAATATTAATTTTGTGCGCACCGTTGCAAGCTTTGTGTTGGAAAAAATAGCCTCTCTAGATATATGGTGCCTTTCTAGGTAATGTTAACGTCTGAAGCCAAAACTATTGTAGGGTCATTAACACCCCGCTAGCTGCAGAAATTCAATATTACACTTCAAGCTCGTACAAATGAAATAAGCAGTGAATCGCTGTGTCTCATTCTTCGTTTCCGAGCTAATTGACATCAGCATTATGGACTCATAGATTTGTGAGAAATTACTCAGTTCTGCAAGAACACCAACTGCTGGACATTACAGTTCAAATGTGTCTGATATGATGACTTCTCACTTTGATCATCTGCTCCTCAGGGGGATGGAATGTATATTTTATCTACACACTCACCACGGTTAGGAGGAGACGACAGCCATATATTGTGAAGAAGTCATTTCTGACAGCCACTGGGCACTGTGGAAATAAATATATATATAGGCTGCACGGTGGCGCAATGAGTGTGTGTGGATGTTTCCCAGAGATGGGTTGCTGCTGGAAGGACATCCGCTGCGTAAAAACATATGCTGGATAAATTGGTGGTTCATTCCGCTGTGGCGACCCCAGATTAATAAAGGGACTAAGCCGAAAAGAAAATGAATAAATATATATATATATATATATATATATATATATATATATAATTTCTTTGCTTATTGGTTTGGCGCAATTTTTACAAGCAATTGGTTTGAAAACCCTTAGTACTTATATCACAATAGATCATCAAAAGTGCACTTTTTTCAAACATTTCAGCATATTTTCAATTGTGTTTATACAATACACAATTACACAATATCCCTTTCACTACACAACAAACATTTCTTCAATATAAATGTTTCCTTCGCGATAATTGCTTTTTATAAAGCTAGTACTATCAAACTTTTGCTTCATTTATCTATAATTTAATTCAAGTCATCTTGATGTTTAATCAATTAATCATTTATTATGTCCACATTATTTACATAGTTCTCTGATTGTTGTCTGATAATTTGCAAGTTACAAATTGCTCCAAGTAAAGAAATATCAATTACTACAGTAAATACTTTTTTTGCTTGCATATATAAATTGAGGTGTTCTTTGATCACATGTTCATGTTGTATAAACATTTATTCTATACAGCTATATAGTGCAACATTTGCGGTAACACTTTGTGAATTAAGTAACAATTTACATAATTTACTGCAGGCTTATTACCTGTCTATTATTAAGATATTAACTGTTTATTAGTTCATATAAAGTATGGTCTTATTTTACAATATGGTCCTAATTCTACCTAATACCTAAAACGAATTACTACTTTACAAACTATTAAAATGGCAACTTACTGAGGTCAAAGTCTTAATTAATGGTTTGTTAATAGCGTGAATTGTACCTTAAAATAAAGTGTGACTCATTTTCTGTGATAACTGTATATGCCGGTTTACAGCACAGTAAAATTCAGGACGAAGTATTACGTTGATAAATAATAAAAATAATAATGGTAATAGTAATAAAAATATGTGCAACTACAACGAAATCATAACATCAGGGTTTGAAAGAATGGCCAGTGGTGTTACAAGTGTGATCAGTTTTGTACTAAGAGATTTTAAAATCTACACCTTAGTATTAAAATAGTACTAAACTAATAAAAAATAAACCTATAATAAAGCTGTGAAAATACTTCAACAGTCCAAAAAGATCTCTATTAACCAGCAGATGTCTAATTTTGCAATGTTGAAGGAGCGATTTACACCAAATCCTCGTGTTGTCATAATGGCTCGTAAATGTGTGCAGGAGAGCATTTTACAGTAAAACAGTTTAAATATCACATTGTTTCACACCAAAACACTTGAAAATGATCAGTGAGTAACAAGCCCTTTTTGATGCTCTTGTGTGCTTTATTAAGCATGAAAGAGTCACGGTGGACTGCCATTGTACTGAATTCACCCATACGGATATTAAATTATCTTCTTTTGTGTTCCAAGAAGAAAGAAAGTCATACAGGTTCGAAACGACACGAGGATGAAAAAAAATTGATGCCATCATTTAAATTTTGAGTGAACTGTGCATTTATAATGACATCTTTTAGGCTAGTTTAAAGGTGCTACTGACTTTTTTTTCTTGTTCTACATGAAAGATATTGCTGAATAAGAAAAGGTGTTCAGAAAAATATAGCATCTGTCTCTGAGAAAAAAAAAGGAGAAGTGGATCATGGAATTTAAGGAGGGTTCAGAAACACTCTCCGCCGGTGAATCATTTAGTGTGTTCGGTTTGCTGAGATTGTACTCTCTGACACAATCCGACAGCGCATGTGGATGAAGTTAGCAAAATGACTGAAACTTCAAATGAACAGAGACAGCTAGACATTTTATTTCAATCAAAAAGGGGAAATTCTGGCATTGGTTTCTTCTGTTTAGTATACTGAATGTGTTGTACACAGTGTTGTGGAGAAGCTTTAGCTACAAGCAACCTACTTATGATATAATGTAGCTTTTCCAGTAGCTAGCTACTTTTTCCAGCAAGTAGCAGAGTAGGCTGACAACAGCTATATTTCATTTAGTGAACCTACAATTGTCTGAATTGCGTCGTCTTACAAGATCAACATAAAATAGTTTATTATATATATATATATATATATATATATATATATATATACATATACATATATATATATATATATATATTCATTCATTTTCTTTTCGGCTTAGTCCCTTTATTAATCTGGGGTCGCCACAGCAGAATGAACCAAATATATATATTTGGTAAACCACACATTTAATGGTCTCACATTTATTACTGTTATTTTGTAAATAATATTTTTGAAGTAACAAAAAGGGGAAAAAAAATTACCGAAATGGAAAAACTCAAGCATTAATAGTAACCGAACAAAACAATGATATGTAAATATACATAATATTCATTCATTCATTTTCATTTCGGCTTATTCCCTTTATTAATCAGGGGTCGCCACAGCGGAATGAACCGCCAACTTATCCAGCATATGTTTTAGGCAGCAGATACCCTTCCAGCTGCAACCCATCACTGGGAAATATACATAATATATAAATCAATAATATAATTTATTAAAACTATATTTTTTATTATAATTTTTTTTGCTTATTTATTTCTTTTTTTGATTATCACACCGTTTTGTTTGTTTTTTCAATCCTTTGCTATGGTTGTAAGTGTCAAACATGACAATTTCTGATTCAGTCCTGCATTAAATATGTCTGTTGCCCCTGAAACCTACCAGTTTGTATTCACTGTGAAGTAAAACTTTGAAAAATTATGGAAAAACAGGAGTAAAAACTTGCATTGTCTAAAAATGAAGCAGAAAGGTTGGCATTACTACTATGACACAACAGCTGTGTCCAAAAATCACTTACTACTGTAGGTAATACATTTGAATTTGCATTTACTACACCACCGTTATTTTATATAGTATGAATAAACCTCAAACTGAATGTGCCTCACACAGGTGAGTGGGCTTGACAAACCACCTGTAGAAACATAATTTATAATAATAAAAAAACTTCCCCTCACTCTAGCACCTAAGTCTCTAAACACATTATACTGTCCCTTTGCATAATTGGCACTTGTTGAATTGCTGAATGTCTCTTCAATTGTAAGTCGCTTTGGACAAAAGCATCTGCTGAATGAATGAATGAATGAATGAATGAATGAAGGAATGAAGGAATGAATATTAAATCCATAAAGTATTCTAACAGTTGCCAATTGTTGAAAGAGCAGCTTCCGCAACACTGGTTGCATGCATGTGCTTTTCTCAAGTTTCAGTTTAAAAAAAATTAAATCACAGCTGTCAATTATCAATCTCTAAATCATCAAATATCTAACCCAAACTAAACTTGTTTCCAGATGGTTTGAGTCACAGATGACAAAAGACACATTTTTGGCTAAAACTATCCCTTTTTATTAAGCCATCTAACATTTCAACACAGTATATATATATATATATATATACACGGACAATAGAAGACGAGGGTCAAGGCAGACAGACGTTTATAGCAATCCTGTTTGGAAACAAAAATATTTGTTGCCGCTAGTGATACATTTCACCTTTAATATCGTAAGGACTGAGTGAGTTTAATTATGATTTATATCTGCACCGATTATTCAAAGGTTACGGTGTGCAAAAAGATAGAAAAGATTACCATCATAATAGGATTTCAGGCGAAGGGAGGGCGCTCAGCAAACATTCATGTTTAACGCCCCCAATCTGAGGAGGATCTCAAGAAAAGATTGCTCTCAAAGAAAACACCAAGGCAATTAACACCACAAATTCCATAGAAAGATAATCGTTTTTGATTGGACTAAGCAGTGAATGTTGGTGAGTGTTTCTTAAAAGAAAGCCAATGTATATCATGTTGGAGCTGCGTTATTTACTCTCATCTTGCAGAACGGTGAGATTGGGTATTCTTTTAACTAATCAGCCTGACCAAGGCGTACTCCCCTCCTCTCTCCTGGTCTCAGAGTAATTATGGCAACGGAGACCCCCGCTCTGCATTCCAACAGCACCATTAATAACTGTTGTGTAATCAAATTATCCGTCCTCTCCCTCTCTCGGTCGCTGCTGATTAGTCCACTGTAATGAGCACCACTGATGACCTGCATGCAGCTTTGATCTCTAAACTCCCATCAGAGGCCTGTGGAGCCGAGGGGCCCGAGACCCACTCTGGAGGTGTAGTACACCAGGGGTCTCGTCAGCACTGGGAAACTAATGGCTTCAAGAGAGCGGCCCTGCAAAACTGAGCCCACCTTATTTAAGAAACAACAGTGTCGCACTGACAGTGCCGGGGCTGAAAGATAAATGATGTCAACCTTTGGAAGACTAAAAAAAAAATAAAGAGGAGAGCAAAGTAATTATTTCTCGACAAGGATCACTGACCCATCAGTCCTCGTACAGGTGATAAGTTCAAAGGAAGTATCTACCCAGCCGTGGACTCCATGAGAGAGACCCTTTAAGGCACAACCTTCCTATTGCTTACCTTAATATACTGCTTGTTTGGTGAGTCTGGCCAGCAGATGAATGGCCGTGTGATCCACAGGTGTCAGAGTGAGTAAGACGGCCTTGCGTTTATGTGTCACTCGGCCTCGTGGTGGGGCGACGGTTGCCATATGTCGCTCTCATCATCAGGTCTGACGTCGCCATCATTCACTTGCGGTGCTTATGAGATGTGTTGGGACATCGCACGCCCTTTATGAGCAAGATGGAGCGTGCGAACATCATGACTGATTTTCTCTCCATCGCACCATCACCTCGATGTCATCCAACATCTGCCAAATCGACAAATAAGCTCTCCCACTCAGAGCATGCTTGAAAACACACAAAGGCCCTCAACGTCACTTTGCTCTGCTTTATCATTCATGAACATTTATTTGAGCTTCAGATGTTCCCTTTTTCTTCCGTGTTGTCTGACAGATGCCTCCACCAAATCTTGTTCCACCGAGGGAAAGAAAGCAGCTATTTAATGAGCACCGAAGTAATTATCATAACAGAGAAACTATTAAAGAAAACTAATGAGTAGAATGGAAGACTCAATTACATGCGGCAAAAAAATTGTACGTCTTTTTTTTCTTTTCTCCCATTCTTAAAGCACTCTAATTCAAGAGCAGGAAATGAATCCAGCCGAGTGGCTCTACGTGACTTACTACATAACATACACCTACTTTAGAAAATTCAAACACACACATAAAAAAAACACAACTACACCAACTAATTGACAAAAACATGATTGTTTTAGTATAATGGACACTAAATTGCAAGACTGACCATTGCCCAGAGAATGATTTCCTAAACAGAAGGTAGTTTTCTGTCTCTCATATCACTCTTTCCGCTCACATCATACACAAATCAGTATTTCATGACTATTTATTTATTTATTTAGTAAGCAGGCGTGAAATAACCATTCTAATGTACTGTATAGTAAGCCTCTCATTATAAAGAAAACAAACCCTTTAGGGTGATACAGCAGCCGTGTCAGGAATACAAAAGCCCTAATGGTCCTGTCTGGGTTTATTTTGCGATGATAAAGACCTGTTTAGTTTTGATGGTCCCCTTTAGACAGACAGTATTGTTGACTAACTTTGTAACTACTAAAGCGTCATTCGAGTATTAGCTTCAGACCAGATTCAAAGCATGGGCACAGCATTGCAATCACGCACACATTTCATACAAGAGAAACTTTAATAGCACAGACTCTTTGCTGGATGAGACATGTCTGATCAAAGCCATTCTATATACAAAGCCGAAACTCATTTGATTAAAGCCGTGCTTGAAATAAAATTAATAAATAACTGATTTTCTGTTTAAAAATGCTTATGGTCAGGGGAGCTGGAGAGGTTGTTGCTGGCTTGAGCTCTAAGACTAGATGTGGCACTGATCTAAACTCCCTTTGTGTCACTGTAGCCCCACTGCCACGTCCAATTAACGGCCTGTCATATTTGCCAGCGTGCAGCCAGAGCGATTCGTCCCTAGGGAGACGGTACGCCCTGCATAATGATAGTCTATCTCTTCTGTCTCAACATGCACCTTACTGCAAGCAGATCCGTTCCACTCGTCTCTGGATATGTGCAAAACCAAACTAAATGGTCCAGCGTCAGTCACTTGAGTAATTGCAGCAGCCAGAACAGGCGCATGGGATGGTATCCATGGATACGGGCCACCTGGTTCGGGTTGAGTTCACTCAACATGTAATAGTGGGTGAGCAGGCCAGGACATGGATGGTGTCAGAGCACCTTCCGATCAGCCCTAATGAAGCCCAACTGATTCATGAGCGAGACATTTGGAATGACTCATCGACCACGAATGTGAGAGGCGAACAGGTCTCTGCCAACCTGCTTCAGATACTGCTGTGGCACACTAGATTTGCATAGTGACCATTTTGCGTTGTTGACCGCAAACAGAGGAGATGGCAGTGATGCAGCTTGTCATTAGCACTGGTTTCACAGTAAGTGTTTTTTTCTGATAACACAGTAGGTGTAAAAACACTGCAAATCACTTCCAGCTCTGAACTGCTCACTTTCTGATCTGTGTTTGTAAGGCTGGAAGCTTACTCTGCTATTCTAATCCGATAATCGAAAAAACAGAAAGCATTTGAATGATGGCGTGTTTAAATCAATTAATTATCTGACTCCATTATAATTAATCTGACTCCATTAAAGTTGTTATTTTCACTGATGAAGACAATTAAGCTCAAAGCGTTAAAGCAGGCAAAGTTGTTTATTAAGTTACATGTTTGAATGTACAGACAGTGGAATGAAATATAGTAACATACTGTATAGAGAAACTTATGTGCTGTAACCTATGCACTGCTGTGCAACAAATGAAGCTACACTGAAAAAAAAAAACATTAATTGGATTTACTACATTGTTTTGTATTTTCAAGTAGTTTCAAACTATTTATATGGGCTGAATTTAAAAAACAAATGAACTTTAGTCATGCTCAACTTAATTTGCTTGTTTAATTTGCTCAGCCCATATAAATTATTTGCAACCACTTACCTTAATTTTTTTTTTGTAAATCCAATGAATCATGTTTTCAGTGTACGCACTGTTGTGCGGGAGAAGCAGGGTTAAAGCCATTCTCCCCAATTAACAGTTACCTTTCTTCCATATACCTTGAGCAAAGCATTGTCAAGCATGAGTGGGGGAGATAAAGTGATAAAGTGGGGGAGAAGTACATGCAGTATCCTCCTCAAGGCATGACTAAACAAAAGTGCATAGATTGCACATTAAAATACATCAAAGTCTCTATTTGGTTCATCACTATGAAGTTAGGCATCAATTGTCAAACGACACCAAACATGACAAAGTTACATGAAAGAAGATCATGAGCAGATGAATTGTGTATCGTGGAAAGCACATGGTCACTGAAATACAATCGGCAAAGGTGTGTTTTTGGAGTGAGAAAGTGTTACATCAGGAGGACTCCTCATTGGAATTGGAATGTCCCAGCAGTCCTTCATTAGCATAGAGGGAATAGTATATAATATTTTCTCAGCTTACACTGATTTGTTATAATCAGATTTTCAGTGTCAGCAAGAATGAAAAATTATGATCACAATAGAAATGTTATGTAATAGATACCTGCTCTGTTTCTTTGAGACTTGCTTTTGAAAATGAAAATTATAATTAATTATATATAAAGCAGAGAAGAAGTAAATGATATTTGATTTCAGAAATAAACTAAATATATATTTTTTTACCTGAAGTATTACATTTGAAGGTAATACAGGCTAGTGAGCAAATAATAATGAAGATATTATTTGCTCTATCATTCAAAAGTTTAGGGTCTGTGGAAAATAAAAGTAAATTAATAAATTTATTCAGCAAAGACAGTCAATTAACAAGAGCACTGTAAAAAATAAAACAGGAAAAAAATTGCAGATCTTTTGAATGATTTATTAAAATCACCATACCGTATCTTTGTATTGCTAGCTCTCTGATTTATGAGTTATGGAAGTGAGAAATTCTAAAGGTGCAACGGCAAAAGCTGGGTTCAGAAATCAGCCTAATTATCGCATGATCTGCACTTTGTGATCAGAAGAATTGATCATTTTATTGCGAATGACAACTGACACCACGTCATGCTTCACAATGTTTCGATAGAAAGACACGTTTTCATTTTCACTTAAAATGTGTGCACTCTTACTCTGAACCTAGCATAACCTTGTGCTCATTTAAACGTTTTTTTATGTTATGGCTAGGTTGGGTTACCCCATAGGCACTAACACTGCATCATTAAACTTGGTTGAAATGAAAGAAGGCATATAAAGTAAATATATCTATATATGAAGCTACCAACCAGGAATAACTGCTGGTGAACAGATTGGATTACATCAGTAAGCATTTGTTTTGAACGACATTTAAGATATAAATTGAAGCTATAAATGACTTCTCAGCTGCTCTCAAGCATGAAACTACACAAGATGCAAACTCTCTAGACTATACGCTTTCCCCAGTAACTTGCTTGTGCCTGCCAGATTTAAACACAAAAAATGCTAAATAATATGCATAAAATGTCCAATTTTATGGAGTTCTCCAACTGTGAACTTTACTGCACGATTTAAGTAAGCCTTCACAAATGACTAGGCAGAACTGCAGGATTGGTAAACACTGGTCTAGATGATTCATTCAGCTCAAACACCTCCAACTGATCATGTGAGATTTTCCTGTGCCAGATATATAAGAAACAGTGCTTTGCTGAATACAACAACTGGGAACAGACATTTGCCACACTGCTCATATGAAGGCGATTGGACTGGAGTGTATAATAAAGATTAAATCATTTCAATCCCTTAGGTATGCCTTTAGCCAAAATGTATCATTATCCACTCAGCGTGTTTTAAAGATT
>CAIGQW010024412.1:6044939-6046386 GCA_903798125.1 Danio choprae
TCAAGAAAACAGTTAAAGGTGAGCTGAGCTTTGCGACATGGTCTGTTATCCTGCTGGAAGTAGCCATCACAAAATGGGTTTACAGCAGTCATAAAGGGATGGACATGGCCACCTGTGGAGTGTAAACGGTGCTCAACTGGTACTACAGGACTTAAAATGTGCCAAGAAAATCTTCCCAACAGCATTACACTACCAGCAGCACCTTGAACAGTCCATGCAGGACAGAAAGGATCTGCGCTTTCAAGTTGATTCCACCAAATCCTAACCAATTGCAGCAGAAGTTGAGTCTCATCAGACAAGGTTAACTTTCCCTATAATTTTTTATTTATTTATTTATTTTATTTATTTATATATATATTTTTTTTTAGTTGAATTGAATTGAATTAAAGCAGCAAAAATACTTATGAGTGTCACAATGCCACTTTTACTAGGATAACCAAATCAAACCCTGCCAGTCACTATACCATTAAGCTCTATAGACCAAAATGCCATGTTTGATTTGTTCTGTTCAGCTGCGATGCACCCAAATTTGATGTGATGAACTGAATTAAATCTAAACGACAGTTGTTATGCGTCCTACAATACAAGCAACAGAATAAAAATCATGCGTACTTTATGACTGCGATTTAATCCGCACTGAAATATCTCGCTGCCAGCTTCACCAAGCTCCAAAAATGATTCTTGTTAGTCTTTTGGCATCCACTCCTATGACTCCTTAATAAACAGAAACAAACAGAGCTCAAATCATATCAGTGTGTATTTGTGTGAGAGGAGCCTCAGCCCACTTCTGTTGGCAGACATTTGCTATTGCCGTGCTTTGATTCAGCCCGTCTCCATCCAGAAAGAGCTTTACATGGATCTCCACGCACAAAAGCACTTATGAAAGTGTTTCCATTCACTGAGCCCATGATCTAGCTAAACAATCTGATGGATAAAAGACAGATGGAGCCCAAGACCAGCAGTCAATGCGTTTTTCAGCTTATGTGGGTAGTGCAAGTCCAGCTAATTTTTTTTTTCCAGTTCTTTTATTTATTTATTTATTTTTAAGTTTGTCATACTTTGAATTTAACTGAGTTAAAGGGATAGTTCACTCAAAAATGTAAATGTACTTACCATTTTCTCACCCTCAAGTAGTTATAAACCTTTATGAATTCTTTCTTCTGTGAACACAATTGACAAAAGCTGAAAACCTGTAACCACTGACATCTACAAATAAATAATATAAAAGGTAATGGTTACAGGATTTCAACTTTCTTCAAAACGTCTTTTTTGTGTTCAACAAGCAGAAAGAAATTCAAACAGGTTTGGAACAAAAGTGAGTGACAACAATTTTCATTTTTGGGTTAACTACCCCTTTAAATGTCATTTATTTAGGTTATATTTACTTTAATAAAAATAAGATTATTATTATTATTATTATTATTATTATTATTATTATTATTATTAT
>CAIGQW010024412.1:6084672-6114033 GCA_903798125.1 Danio choprae
ATATATATATATATATATATATATATTATACATATTTATTTACATACATACATATATGTCCCTGTTATCAACCTTACAGAAAAAATCAACAAAAACTCAATTGTAATTCTGATAAAAAAAGCTGTAAATGACTTTGGCACCAATAGCAGCATCAAACAGAAATGCCTAAAATAAGCTTTCATAAATTAGGGGTCATTGTAGTGTAGTTCTGCTCCAAATACAGTCAGACGGGAGAAAAAGCTGAAAATATACTTGCCACCTTTAGCCATGATTACACGCTGGTGATATCACTGAATTACAGCAGACCTGCTACCACTGCCAAAAAAAGGAAAAAAGCAAAACAGCCAGGAGATACTACTGCATCTTTAAAGAAGCTGTAAGTAAAAGAAGTTGTTCAGTTGTTTCCCTTTTTGTGCGAGAAGCAGGATGCGTTTTGGGAGGGGGATGAACTGCAATGTGTCAGCTCTGTTTCTGTGTTATTTAGTTTCCATTTGTTCCATTTTCTCTCCATGTTATGAGTTAATTAGTTTGAACACTTGGTTTTTTACATATTTAAAAAAGAATAGTTCACCCAAAAATAAAAATTACCCCATAAACTAATCACCCTCAAGCCAACCTCAGTGTATATGATTCTTTTTCTGCCAGACGAACATAGTCGGAGTAGTTTTAAATTTAATCCTGGCTCTTCCATACTGTATAATGGTGTTGAATAGCATTTATTTTGAAGCTTCCAAAAGCATATAAACTCTTCATCAAACAATTGTCTTATGAAGCAGATTGAAGCACTTTTGTCATTTTTAAACTATAAACTCCAATCACTGACTTCCTGTGGCAGCCGAATGTACGTTAATGCGCAACTGACATATATGATGTATAATAGGAATTATTTAGATTTTTGTGCTTTTCTTTTACAAAGAATTTCTGTCACTTTCCCCATTATATAATATGCTGTGTAGGCTGTACTGTAAAAACTGTGCCTAAACACTGATTATATTGTATATAATATTACTGTGTGCATGCCTGTTACCAACTTTCCAGAAAAATCGATTAAATTTCAAAGAAAAGAAAAGGCTGTAACTTCGGCACCATTAGCAGCATCAAACAGAATTGCATAGAAAATAGCTTTCCAAAATCAGGGGTCATTGTTCGGACAAACATATACAGTAGTTCTTCCCCAAATACAGTCAGACAGGAAAACAAGCTGAAAATATATTGTTTTGCTTTAAATAAGGTATAAAATCCAGTGCTGTTTTTACATTTCACCAGCTGAATGAATATAAAAAAAACATACATATATAAGCAATTCCACAACAAGACGATAAAAGAGGCCTTCTGGAAACCTATCCAAGCATGCTCATGCCTGCAGCAAACTTTACTTTGCAGACTTTATTAGATGCAGAATAAATATGCCAGTAAATAATAAATGAGATAAAGTGAATGTCTTTGTTCCATTGAGTTATAGCAGAACACTGCACACTCAACGCTTCAAATGTTGCTCCCGGTGTTTTATTACCAATATATAGTAATACAATTTTGGTTGTTTGGCCATATTGAAACACAATGACAGCTTTTACAGGTCACAATTTTTCAGCTTGACTAAATTCATTCATTCATTCATTTTCTTTTCTGCTTAGCCCCTGTATTAATCAGGGGTCGCGCCACAGCAGAATGAACCACCAACTTATCCAGCATATGTTTTACGCAGCGGATGCCCTTCCAGCTGCAACCCATCACTGGGAAACACCCATACACTCTCATTCACACACATACACTATGGACAATTTAGCTTACCCAATTCACCTATAACACGTGTTTGGACTGTGGGGAAAACCGGAGCACCCGGAGGAAACCCACGCGAACACTGGGAGAACATGCAAACTCCACACAGAAATGCCAACTGACCCAGCCAAGGCTCAAACCAGTGACCTTCTGTGACCTGCAGCACTACCTGCTGTGCCACCGCACCACCCTTGGCCAAATTAAAAGTATTAAAACTGCATACACTTAATTAACGTCATAAATCTTTTCAGAAATCATAAAACAATTCTAAAAAAAAGAATAAAAAAAAACAAATGGGCCAGCTCACCCAAATATGAAAATTTGTTGTTAATTTACTCACACTCGGGTCATCAAAGATGGAGGTGACTTTCACCGAAAGTTTCCAGCTACCAGCACTTTGAGAGTCCAAATAAATAATCTAATTAAAAAAGCATTTAAAGCCAAAAGGAAATATGCCCGTGGTTCCTGACCATACACTGAGGTCTTATGAAGTTAAATTATTTATCTGTGCCTTTATTGTGACATTATGTGCTCAGGACTGTTTGCTGTGAATAAAAGGTAATAATGTTATGAACATTCAGTTTCTTGCTTAGACTATCATTTCACTTCATAAGACCTCAATGTTTTACCAGGGGCCACAGTTTTAAATAGTGTTTTGCCTGCACAAGTTATTTTGTTAAGTGCCAGTAGCCGTTGACTTCTAATTTATGAACCACCAAGGAGCGTGGTTTTAACTAAAAAACTATTTTACAGCATTCTACTTGGACGGTCTAATGCCGAATTCACACTACATGATTCTAGCCCTGATTTTCACTCACCGACACTGAAAAAAAAATTATTCAATGGATTTACATAATTTTTTTTAAGGTAACTGGTTGCATGCAATTTATATGGGCTGAATTTAATCAAACAAATGAAGTTTAGTAATGTTCAACTTAATTTGTTTGTATAAGTGAAGTTTATTTCTAAACTAATTTCGAGAGGATCACGTGCTTATGATTGCTGCGACTGGTCCCGCATTATCCAATTCATGATTCACCAATCAGACGATTCCTAAGCCACTATAAACACCCTAAGTTTCATATCACAGCCATCTTCGTTTTGAAGAATCCTCCCTTCCACCCCTACTCCTCCTTTCCTGGATGGGTGGCACGGTGGCCCAGTGGTTAGCACTGTTGCCTCACAGCAAGAACGTCACTGGTTCTAGTCCTTACCAAGCCAGCCGAAGTTTCTGTGTGGAGTTTGCACGTTCTCCCCGTGCTCACGTGGGTTTCCGCTGGGTTCCCCGGTTTCCTCCCACCGTCCAAAAACATGCAACTTAAGTTAATTGACTAATCCAAATTGGCATCATAGACATGCTCCTAGTAAGTAGTCATCTCAAGAGCAATCACTATCTGTTCACTAGCAACTACAGCAGGGGAGTTCTCGAGATCTACCTGAGCTCAAACTCCCCTCTCGCCTTGCAAACGGGAGGGAGCCCCGGGCTCGAGGATCTATGAGCTCAGGTAAACAAGCTTTATAACCAATCATCAGCTAAGTGTGAACTCTTGAAATTCAGCTCATATAAATTGTGTGTAACCTGTGACCGTAAAAATATAGGAATTAGTAATTTTTTTAATGCAGGTTTTGTGAAATTCCTGACAAATGCCCGGAATAGCAGAAATCCTGCCATGTGAAAAAGAGTTCTAACTGGAAAACACATTGGTGATGACTTACAGCCAATGAGAGAATAAGAATAAGAACAATTGGTTAAAGACCACAAAATAAGTTGCATGGATTCAGCCCTTTTTGAAAGTTTGGAAAAACTTTGGCAGGAGCACCTATGTCTTTTTTATGCTTTGTCTAGCCTGCCACAACAGGGTACCACTTACAATCTCAAGTGAGAACTGATTTCACGTCTGATCTTGCGTTATTTCCTTATCAGGTTTTGTGTGTGTTGTGAAATGTTGAGAAATGTTCTTTGTGAGCCAAACAGAGATGTCAGCAATTCTTCCTATAGTAAAGTCATGCAGTGTATAAGCTCCTATCGCAAATTGAACAGTGTGAACACAGCAGCTACTGAATGCTACCAGATAGTCATGTAGAGTGAAAACAACAGAAAATCATGCAGTGTGAACTCACACGGGGTATAAGGGACAGCAATTTTTCTTTTTTTCTCGGTTACCTATCCCTTTAAGAAATTAGTTTTAGACAAATAGTTTTTCAGCAGTTTTTCCATACAGTTAAATATGTCTTTGTTTTCACCCAAAGTCAGGTTCTGGAACTACAAACCATATTCATTTTCCTCCATAAGGACTCTGATTCCTAACAATAGCTTGTAAACATTTAAATCCAGACCTCTTGTGAACTACAAGGTTGTCAGGCAGTGGTATACAGTAGTCAACATTTGATGTGGATAAAAAATATTTCAATCAAAGTTGTCCTAAAACTATTCGACAACACACATTCTTATCTTAGGACATTCATTCATTCATTCATTTTCTTTTCGGCTTAGTCCCTTTATTAATCTGGGGTGGCCACAGCGGAATGAACCCCCAACTTATCCAGCATATGTTTTATGCAGTGGATGCCCTTCCAGCTGCAACCCATCACTGGGAAACATCCATACACACTCATTCACACACACACACTACAGACAATTTAGCTTACCCAATTCACCTGCACCGCATGTCTTTGGACTTGTGGGGGAAACCGGAGCACCTGGAGGAAACCCACGCCAACACGGGGAGAACATGCAAACTCCACACAGAAATGCCAACTGACCCAGCCGAGGCTCGAACCAGTGACCTTCTTGCTGTGAGGCGATCGTGCTACCCACTGCGCCACTGTGAGGCCTATCTTAGGACAATTTGAAGAAAAAAAACTTTAACTATAAAAACTATACACTTTTATTAAATTTTTTTTTTAATGTTTATCAACTAACAGTGGAGTTTCAACTGGAGACAATATCACCAATAATTCTGCCAAAAAATATGTACAGTGCTCAGCATAAATGAGTACAGCCCATTTTGTAAATGAATATTTGTATCCATTTCTCAGTGAATATGGCTAATATATATTGCTGCATTTGAACAAAACAGATTTATTAAACAGATATATTTATTAAAATAATTTTAGTCACAGAACATCTTTAGAAATGGAAAGATAATACAATTAAATTAATGCTAAATATTGCAAAAAAATTACAAACTACAACATTTCAACAAAATTTAATATACGTTTTGTTTCTCTTGATTTTTGCTATTTTAAAAAATATATATTTAATATTTTTCCCTAACATATACATTTGGGCTACTAACTTTTGAACCATTATTGTAAGTTATTTTGTTAGATTAGCTCCAGATTTGGCTTCAGTACGGGCTAAAACTAATGTATATGCACAAATATAATATTGTAAAGCATCCTATAGAAAATATTAATTTAAATGAGATATTTGTGGGGGGTGTACTCATATATTCTGAGCACTGTATATATTGATATATTACAACAAGCACAAGAACTCTACACACCCATTCTCATATAGCATATGTCCACAAGACCATATGGGTGTCCTATTCATCATTTTAGTTTTCAAAATATTAATTCATTCATTCATTCATTTTCCTTCAGCTTAGTCCCTTTGTTCATCAGGGGTCGCCACAGCAGAATGAACCGCCAACTTATCCAGCATATGTTTTACGCAGCGGATGCCCTTCCAGCTGCATCCCAGTACTGGGAAACATCCATACATACTTAGTCACACACTTACACTACAGCCATTCATTCATTCATTCATTTTCATTTTGGCTTAATCCCTTTATTAATCTGGGGTCGCCACAGCGGAATGAACCGCCAACTTATCCAGTATATGTTTTACGCAGCGGATGCCCTTCCAGCTGCAACCCATCATTGGGAAACATCCACACACTCTCATTCCCACACATACACTACGGACAATTTTAGCTTACCCAATTCACCTATAGCGATTTGTCTTTGGACTGTGGGGGAAACTGGAGAACCCAGAGGAAACCCACGCGAACACAAGGAGAACATGCCAACTGACCCAGCCGGGACTCGAACCAGCGACCTTCTTGCTGTGAGGCGACAGTGCTAACCACTGTGCCACCGTGTCGCCCCGTTTTTTAAATATATATATATAAGTATAAATGATAAAATGTCATAGGACCATATTGAAAATCTTAATTTGTTAAACTTTGTTTAATTTCTATACTTTTTACCAGTAGCTTAATAACTGTAGTATGAAGAAGTGGACAACAACAGAAAGTATAACACATACAGTATGTGGAATGTGTATATTATTATATCATCATTAATTTTTCTTTTGGTGGAGAAAACTAAAATTATCTCTTTCTGGGCTCTCTTATTAGATTTGCGGGGGAAATGCACATTTTAGAGATAAAAAAAAGACTTAGTAGTTGATAAAAAATCGTTGAGTGAATGACTCCATGACTCCATACAAACCACACACAAGACACTCATTTATCGCCACCTAACGGCACAACAATGTATTTACCAGAACACAAGAAAATTAGTGTAGGAATCTTTTAGATGCATGAACTGAACAGATTTAAGGCACAGAGATGCAGGTAAAGTTATTAAACAATCATTGCATTTAGAAAAGGAGATAGCATCCCAGTAGTTCTAGCAAAAAGAGGTGTTGTGCTGACATACAGTGGGACCTTCACCATTTAAGCCACTATTATTACGAAGTCAACAGTATAGCTTTGCCTAACAATTTGACTTTTGTAAAACACTGTGTTTCCATTTAGTGGTGATAAGTAATCTCACAATAAGAGCAATTAATGACTGTGACATTAAAGCAGACACTTTTTACATCCAGACTCGCTTGCCATTATCCACCAGGGGGTGCAAAGATGACACCCATTTCACCCACATCTTCAGCCAAAAGCCTTCAACACAACCCGACGAAGCTCTCAAATACATTAGATTACTTCAGTATCTGCCATCAAGGTGGATTTAAGATCATCCAGTAATCAAATCATTCCATTCAAGAGCTGAATCAAGATGCTGCAAAGTTCAAGACACACATGTTGCGCATCCAACGCACTGTGTACACATATTTCATCTATAAAACAAACAGAGAAGCACCGTAACCCTTATCGTTCACATATTAATGGATTAAGGCGACTCCGTTGGACTTAAGACTTAATATTTGACTTTACGTGCATGCTTGGAGAGTCACGAGCACAATTAAGTTTAGTGCATCACAGGCTTATTCTGTCGTACAATCTATTTTATAGCCTAATGTCTCATAATTCCAAATGCATGTACAATAATAAAGCAGAATTGATCCTAAAAGGTCACCCGTGATTAAACTAGCTGGACTTAAATAATAAATTATTTCAACAAAAAGAATCTAATTATCATGCAAATCATGCAGTGTTCATTGACTATCAATTGTTGCTGTGACTAATGCAGAACAACTGTGACAATTTACTTTGATATGCATTTGGACAAAAGAGCTCCTAAATGTTTGAAATTGCATGTAATAATTTATTAAGTTCAGCCTCTCTAGCCGATTTGTCAGGCTGATTCAACATCAATGATTCCCACGCCGTGTGTCCACAGAATCAGAATGATGTACATCCAAACACAGCGTTAAAGTCTCGTGATCCACAGCAATTTCCCATGCAAGCCTATCCATCACATGTTGAATAAACTAAAGGCAGAATAGACCTTAACTGCATGAAGCAATGAAGCGAATCGTCTTACCTGTTTTAAAGCTCGTCGTTTTTTTAAAGCCTCCTCGGTTTCTGTGCAACAAAACCAACGCTGTTTGTTCTTCTGCGAGTGTTTTATTTGGCTTGATGTGAGCTTTAATGATCAGCTGTTGTTTTATAAGCACTGCGCGCGCGTGCCTTGTCAATCCCCGCTGTTCCGTGGTGCCCGGTGCAGCGCTCTTGAACACGATTAAACAACAAACGAAACCTTAGCGAGCGGCACGCCGTCAAAAACTACTTTCGAAGGCCACTTCATCTTAATTTTTTTCTCCGTATATATCCGTGTGATGCGAGCGATGCGGGGCAAGCGCGCGCTGTCAAGAAAAGGAGGAGGAAAATCCGCATCCCAGTGAGAAACAAATGAAACAGATATCCTCTTTCGTGTCAAATTAAGTCAAGCATCGACCGGCGGTCTTCTTCTGCTATCTTTCCTTCACTTTGCTTCTCCCTCTTTCCAGAAACGAGTAGCTTTGAATAAAGCTTTTGAACGCGTGTGATAAGAGCCCGATAGCTCTCCTCTGTCTTCTGCCTCAGGACCCGCACTGAAACAGCTCTCACTCTCTTCTCCACGCACACACACACACACGGTCTCCCACTCGGCTCAATACATCTCTGGCTGTGTGGGATTTCTTTACGACTTAGACCGTCAGATAGCCTATATGAATGGGAATCGAAAAGAATTCAGCGATTGGGGTTCTTCCTGTTACCTTGATGATTTCATTAAGGGATCTTTTGGTACTTTTGCGGAGGAAATACTTGTGAGAATTCTTCTGAAATATTAAGAAATCGTACTTAGCTGCTTTTACTGCCCTCAGCAGTCTGCTCGAAATAGCCTACTAAGAATTGCAAAATTCAACAGAAAGAATTAGGCAAAAAATTCAACAGATCACCTAAAACAGGCTAGTATATAGTGTTTAGACCAGGCGACTGATGTCCCCAATTAAAATGAGAAAAAATATGCTAAACGTTAAATAAAAAAAAAACACGATTAGCCTGTCATCCATTTGAGATGACTCAATAATGACCGTTTCCGTTTATTCAGCCTACTTGATGTGATGAGTTTCGCTTCATAAGACCATGTCAACAGGAACCACGGGTAGGCCTGTTCATTTCGTCATACCTGCATGTTTCACCTTGTTCTCTTTCTCTCAACGTCAAAATCTATTTCAACGAATCACTTTTGTCCATCTAGATAAGAGTAACTGAGCCAACATTTTTTTTTATTTCCGAGGGGTGAGTTAATTACTAATAAACGAACTTCGGAACGTTCAGAAAGCATATGAGCCATAGTAGCCTAAAAGAACCGACTCGTAAGAGTCAATCGCTCCTTAATTGCGCTGTTTGTGATTCTCTGTAAAGAATCGATTCATATGAGTGGTTCGTTTGGGAATCGAACTGGCTTGCGCTGCATGTTTCGCTCCGTTGGTTTTGCGTCACTGAATAATGCAGGAAAAAAACTGCGGTTTCATTCGGGAAAATCATTCGGTTCAAGTATTTTTTAAAACGAAATCAGCGATCGCTTCCCAGCACCAAAGCAGCCTCCTCAGAAAATAGCCTACTCTCTTTCTTGCTCTGTCATGCAGTATATGAGCCAAAGTTCCCCCGTATTTCTCATCAGGTGAACATAACGTGCTCTCTGATCATCTGCATTAGACAAAAGCATCTCTGTTTGCTGCCAATGAGTAATTCATTAATCACATCTTCCCATACTCCACATGGTTTTGTGAACAAGCTCTCAGCCTGAGCGGAATAATCACGGATGAATAACAATTGACCAAAATGAATCACAAGAGTGTGAGTAGAAATTCATATTTGAGGAAGCAGGTTGTCAGCAACATCAGCAAACTCTCGCACAGCAGATGAAGGATGCGGGAGATGGGAGCTCTTTCATTTACTCCACTGCCCAAAAAAGGAAATTCACACATTATCATGAGATCAAAGACTCTTTCTCTTCACATCCACCACAGCTCTCCATACAATTACCTCTTGAAATAGTTAGACCGTGCACACTAGACTCCAATAAATGATCCTCTTACTCGTGTGCGTGGTGCAGAAATTATTATTCACTGTCAATAACAACAAACAACAGATTTGGAGAATGCAAGGTTTTTTCTACACAGGTAATAATTAATGAGGCCTTTCATTCATCTCACCGCCCTTAATGATGTATTTAAAATTTAATGCATTTCTAAACCTTGAGTCAGTGAGCAGTGCAGGTGTTCGATAGTTTGTGTGTCAGCATCCCTGTAGAAGTGCCTGTGAATCAGCAAGGCTGTAGCTCTGCTAAGTGAGGACAAATCTCCACGGGCCGAGAGCTAGATTTAGGCTAAACGGACGCATAATCGTAGTGGGGAGGAGATACGCATCTGTGGTTGAGACGCAACAATCCTGCCTTTTATGAAGTGGCTTTAATCGAGACGTAGTTCTTGCAGAGCCATTTACGTTCTTAGCCAGGGCTAATCCACGTTTTCTTGACATTTTGTCCCTACGTCGATGTACGCAGCTGGATAATAAGAATAGATGTCAAGCCATGTGACCTTTTCCCTCAAACACTCAGCAATCATGCAACCTGTCATTCCAACAGAGATGCACACTTTGAACTCCCAGAGACGAGGTGGGGAAAGGGGCAGCAGGAGGCTCTGCTAAACTGATGACTTGAAAGCTCTGCAGATTTATGGGTCAGCGTCAAGCAAGAGTGTCCACGGTCAGGAAAAAAGACAGGTTTGTAAGAAAGTTTTAAAGTGTTTCTCCCACCTCCAAGGTTAAACAAGCAAACCCGGACTATTAATTGACAAAACCAAGGCTGTATTTTTTTTTTTACAATTTGAAATATTTCTATTAGTGCATAAAAAAATAAAGCATCAAATTCAAACCAGAATTTAAGAAAAACATACAAGATGTTTGTACTTGTGTGTTAATTTATAGAAAAAAACTAATTAAGTCAAATCACTGACAGAATTTAAACAAGATTCATAAAGTTAAACATACCCATCCATTTATGTTTCATTACATATTTGTAGTGTTTAATAAGGTTTTCTGCTACTAATAAGACATTTAACCCTCATAATACAATCAGGCCCTTTCTGCAGTTTTGAAAGAAAAATCCAAAAAATGCATATACATTTTTTTCTTTTTTCCCCTGTTTTTATTCAGTTTTGTTTTATGCAACCCAGTCCTGGGAAACACCCATACACTCTTGCATTCACACACATACACTACGGCCGCATGCCTTTAGACTGTGAGGGAAACCGGAGCACCTGGATGAAAACCCATGCCAATACGGGGAGAACATGCAAACTCCACACAGAAACGCCAACTGACCTAGCCAGAGCTCGAACCAGCGACCAGCGGGGTTTCGGAAGCCCGCGGCGTAGCCAGAGCGACAGAGGACCAAGGTGTAGCTGGAGGGATGGAGGAGCTCAACGCTGCCGGTAGGATGGCGCGATGAGGTGCAGCCAGAAGAGTGGAGTCCAGAGGCGAAGGAAGGGCGACGACTGACCAAGGTGGAGCCGGAGGGACGAGGGAGCCTGGCGGAGCTGGTGGGCGGACGGCCCACGACGAAGACGAGGGAGGAGTGAGCCAACGCGAAGCCCTAGGGTCGAAGGGCCGAGGTGGAGTCCGCAGCTCGGAGGCCGTAGGAGCTGACGCTGGGCGACACCCTCCAGAGGGTGACGCAGACAGGCAGCGCCCATAAGCGAGCTCCATTTCCGGAGCTGGAGCGAGAGCTGGGGGGCTGGCTGACTGCAGCAGTGCTGGAGCTGGATGACTGGCTGCAGTTCTGGGAGACTGTGGGAAGCTACTCATGACCCTGGAGCTGAGGCTTTTTTCGAGAAGAAAGATTAAAAAACTGTGCAGAAACAGTTGGTTGCTGCCTGATAACAGCGGACGGATATTGCTGCCTGAAAGCAGCGGATGATTAAAATTAAAGCTCCAGAAGCCAATGAGTAGCCTCCCAGTGTCCAGCCGCTGTCCATCTGCATAGGGGGGGTGGGCGGGACTCTCGCTGGTTCTGCGGGTAGCCGCCAGGACTCCCCCTCTTGGCGGTGTTGCCGGCTCGTCCACCTGGTCAGACGGGATTATAAGCTCCTCCATCTCAGCACGATTCTGCTCCGTCGCTCTAGGGGGCGACCGCTCATCGGCTGGGGGTGGCTCTCCGTCTGCGGTGGGCTCTGGCAAGCGCTCCCTGCAGGTGGGTGGTGTTGGTTGGCTGGTCACTGGGTCGGGAGTGGCACTGGCGAGATCTTCCTCCAGGAAGGCGGTGAGTAGAAGTCCTTTACTCGCCAGTGTCCACTCCAATGTTGCGGCGATGTTGCACCGAGGACCATCTTCGGGCGATCGTGCTCTGCTAAAGATGATAGGCGTGCAGAGCACGTCGCCCGGAAAGCTGTTGGCAGTCGCTCGATCATGGTCCTCAGGGCTGCTCTCCCCCTGCTCCAGCAGGCGGTGATGACGAACGGAAGGGCGGATGGGATTCAGGGAAACACGAGGGGAAGAAAATAAAACACTGAGGGGCAAAAAGACTAAGAAAAGAAAATCGGGGGAAAACACGGCGCTAATTGTGGGTCCGGTATTATGTAACGCCTGGCTGGCGGAAGATGACATAACGAGACTGAGAACAAAGTACATTAACAAAACGGGTTTAATGAACACTTACGGGGAACAGATACTGGATGCGGGAAGACAGGACGACACAGGAACAGAACCACACGAATCAAAATACCGGACAACAATGGACACAGACGAAAGGGTATAAATAGAAGAGGGATTGATTATGCTAAAGAGACACAGGGGATGAACACAGGTGGAACAGATTGACATTGACGGTGGCGGGAGAAAGACAAAGAAAGCACGTGACAATAACAAATGACGCAGACGAACACTGACACATGTATGCTCACTGACACAATTTGACAATGAAAATTTTCATTCATTCATTCATTTTCTTTTCGGCTTAGTCCCTTTATTAATCAGGGGTTGCCACAGCGAAATGAACCGCCAACTTCTCCAGCATATGTTTTACGCAGCGGATGCCCTTCCAGCTGCAACCCATCACTGGGAAACACCCATACACACTCATTCACATACATACACTACGGATAATTTTAGCTTAACTAATTCACCTAGCGCATGTCTTTGGACTGTGGGGGAAACTGGAGCACCTGGAGGAAACCCACGCCAACACAGAGAGAACATGCAAACTGACCCAAACCAGCGACCTTCTTGCTGTGAGGAGACAGTGCTACCCACTGAGCCACCTTAATGAAAATGTTATGCACATATAATGATTTTATTATACTTATTAGTATCAATATCAAACTTTTCAAATTAATGTTGTTTTCTTAAAAATAAACATGTCGGGGTTTTTTTGAGCAGACATGAGACTGAATTCCATTAATTCCAATGAGATAAATACTTTCATTCAAACCAATTTCACATCTTATCAATATTTTCTTTTTAGAGACACACAGAGAGAGAGAGAGAGTAATGTGTAGCAATATCAGCGGTAAGACCATGAAGTCACATATGCACTCAATTACTGAGAAGCTGCTGATGAGATGCAATGTGCTTTAAACTCTATAATGATTTTTCTGATCCAAACGGGCCCAGAATCTGAAAATAGTTTACAGATTCTGATTGTGTCATGAGGGTTAAATCCATTTCGGCTTCTGCGTGGGCCTACTTATTCCTCTAGGTATGCTGTCAATGGCCTGCTCCCACTGGGATTCTCATAAAACGTCCTCGTAAAGGAAACATCTGACACCTGTAAAGAGGAGAGGACCTGCAAGTTTGATGAAATGTACGAACGCATATCCACTTCATCTGTCATAAAGACACATACTCACCTTGTCAGTGAAGGAACAGAAAGCACAGACATTTAATCTCCAAAGATGTAATGACACTTTTAACCTCATATCAGAAGTAACTGCATGATCCGAGCCAGTGATTTAAGATTCGCATTACGCATATCTAAGTGAGCCAAGTTTGAAAGTTATCATCTAATACTTTTCTTCTAATGGATTCTTTCTCTCAAACACAGCCTGTGAGGCAGCAGATTTGTTCTGTACTTGGCTGAAATGAAATCGGAAATGTCATATATCCCATGTTTGTTTGTTATACTACAAATGATATGAAATTTCATCTTTTTACATTATAGTTGTTTTGCAACAAATGCATATCTGAGGCATCGTTCTGATTCCCCTGGTGCCGAAGCCAAAGCAACAGGATGCGAACATTAAATCTACTGTTTAAGTCACTGCGTTTCCATTACAGGCTACATAAGATTATGCCAAAAGAAATTAAGACAACCCATGCGTTGGTAAACAGATGTAGCGTGCGTCTGTTCCCGGGATGATGAATCTGATTTCCTGTGTATCTTCTATGGCGCACAGATATTTCTTGTTTTATCAAACACACCGACTTGTTACAGTGAAGAGTTGGAGCTCACTGTGAAATTTCATCCATCATCGGTGGCAAAAGACAATCCGTTGACGGTCTTTTCATAGCACCTAGATTTATTAACTCAGCTGCGAGGGGCCAAGGAGATGATTTGCCTGTAGAAAGGTTGTTATACTGAGGCAGTTCAATCTCATGCCAGAACCAAGGGCATTTGCACTTCATTATCACAGAATAATTTCAAATAGAAACTGCAAACCAGACCGCAACAGGTGATGCATTATTACAGATGGATGGCGTCGGGAATGGCGCAGACCATCAATCAAGAGCTCCATTTGAAGCGATGATGCATTGGGGCAAAATGCAGATGCACATTAGTCTGCAGAGCGTTAGCCATAAATGATCTCCGCATTTCGGCAATATTCTACCGTCAATAAGACAAGATGCAGTGCAGCACGTGCAAATATGGCTGTGATGAGAAATGAATTGGACAAAACAGAGGTGACACTTCTGGTACTGAAAAGGATCTCTTGAGTTGGAAAATCAGTCATGGTCGTCCTTGTCGGGGCAACTGCTTTGAGACTGCATTATGATGTTTGCCATCATAAAAGCCTTTGCCAGGGCTGTTTTTGCGGTCCATCTAACACGAGGGAGGGTTGTTTATCTTTGTCCCTGTCCAAAAAAACACTGCTCCTATTGATTGAGGGAACTGATCCTGACTGGAAAGTTGATGTTCATAGTCCTTGGTGTACTTCGGCGAATGTCATATTATTGTTGATATCAATGTCTGGTGAAGCATGGGTTCAGAGCAGTGGTGTCTCCAGGGTGAACACATAGTAGCACATGCTCCTTGGAAATACCGGCCTCAAGCTACATTTTTAGGTGGTTTTGTGATATTTATTTAGTGTTGTGAAGAGCTGAGAACAGCGCAAAAATAACCCTTAACTCATTGAGAATATTTATCTGTAAATATCATTAGTGTGAAAAGGAACAAAAGTTGTGTGTCATACTACTTCATTGCGTTAATGTTACCAAACTGCCGTCAAACATGTTTAAGTACATTGGCTAAAGCACATCTCAAATGAACCAGTAATGGTGCATAGTGTTACTACCAGCACAAATCAAGTAAAGATGATTGATTAGAGTGATTTATGTAAACATCATTAACAATACATCTACTACCACTACAGTCATTTAGCCTGAGTCAAACAAATACCGCCAGTCAATATGCTGCTATATTAGTACCCAACAAATAACACAAACAACCCGCCCAGCACTGGTTATACTGCTTTGCTGGTGCAATAGGAAAGAAATATATCCCAAAAAATAAAACTAAGTCTTTTACTTACAATTGATTTGGTTATTCATTCATTCATTTTCTTTTCGGCTTAGTCCCTTTATTAATCAGGGGTCGTCACAGCGGAATGAACCGCCAACTTATCCAGCATATGTTTTACGCAGCGGATGCCCTTCCAGCTGCAACCCATCACTGGGAAACATCCATACAAACTCATTCACACACATACACTACGGACGATTTAGCTTTCCCAATTCACCTATACCACATGTTTTTGGACTGTGGGGGAAACCGGAGCACCCGGAGGAAACCCACGCAAACACGGGGAGAACATGCAAACTCCACACAGAAATGCCAACTGACCCAGCTGGGGCTCGAACCAGCGACCTTCTAGCTGTGAGGCGATTGTGCTACCCACTGCGCCACCGTGCTGCCCGATTTGGTTACATTATTCGAAGTATTTTTCATTGGTTTGTGTGGAAAACTACACTTTAATGTTAATAGCCCCTTCCACATGAACACACAAGAATAACTCTTTGACCCAAACGGACATGTTCACGCACCAGACATTTTAAGAGCGACATTGCAACTATCCAAATGATGGGTCCACAAATGGTCATAAAGGTTCCATTTCAGATTGGGTCTTTGGTTAAATGTGAAAGGAGCCTCCTTGACAACACAAAAGGCAGAGAAGAAGAAACCTCATTAGTTCTCATACCTAACTATCATGAATATGATATTTCTGTATGTGTGATAATGGGTCTAAACTATTTGTTCGTGTTATTTCAAGTGAAAATTGGTTTTGGATTTACGTTCAATTGGGTTGGTTACGTTTGTGTGGAAAACCAGACCAAACACAAATATTAACTAATATATGGGCCAATATAGGCAACCTACACCCTTGCAGTCTTCATTTTGAGACATATTCATGACGTACTGCAGCTTTAAACTTTAGAAGTCAGCTCAGAGCATACCTTAAGGCCCTTTCGCATTATAATCACAACATACATGCACAACCCAATGAAGTTCTTAAATCAACTCAGATCCCTATGGAGCTATTCACACCAGTCACGATCAACTGCAGCATGAGAAAGCTAGGTTTTTTTGTTTTTTTTAGTCAGCATGTTGTTGTTTTCCTTCATCACTCTACAATAAAATAAACCATCCAATTTGAGCTCTCTGGTGCCAAAACCTTCGCCTTAATCGTGGTTTTGGCATAAATGTATATTAACAATGTGTAGCTGCTTCAAAGAGAGCGCTCAATGGCCTTTTTTCTGAAAACTAAAACGTTACCCAGGACCACATAACCAGTCGTAAGTGATAAAGTTAAATAAACTTTCCATTAATGTATAGTTTGTTAGAATAGAACAATATAAGTACTGAGAAAATCACCTTTAAATTTGTCTAAATGAATTGATTTTTTATATACTTACAGTAGGAAATTCACAAAAAAAATCTTGGAACATGCTCTTGTCAATGCTCTTGTCAACAAATCTACAAATATAACCCTGCAACTTCAAGGTCCAGTGAAATTAAAATAAAGTTTTTTAGATGTTAGTTTCAGTATGTTAATTTTAAGGATATCTATAAGCTAGTGTGCTACAAAACAGTGACAAACTTCATGTTTAGAAGCTATAAAACTGATATATGCATGTAAGGTTTGTAGTTTGTCACTTCCGCCTAAATCGTTCAACAGTTTGTCTTCACATCAACTCATGCTTCAGATTCTCATAAAATCTTGACCAATCAAATGCTCTCCAGTATCTGACATGCCCCGCCCCTATCAAGATGCTTCTCATTTGCTCTTCATTGGATGCGCTTGATCTCAAACACTCTCACTGGCAGAGCTGTGATAAAAACTAAACGCTATTGGCTGTTTTACTAAAAGAGGAGCAACTCTATGTCCCACCCTCACTTTGTGTTTCAGTTGAGATTACATCAAACATCGAATAAAAAAATGCACATTTCAAAGCACTTAGCGGGACCTTTAAGACA
Source organism: Danio choprae (assembly GCA_903798125.1). NCBI lineage: Eukaryota > Metazoa > Chordata > Actinopteri > Cypriniformes > Danionidae > Danio > Danio choprae. The sequence continues at coordinate 6,101,878 of CAIGQW010024412.1, forward strand.
GTTTTGTCAACTTAATAGACATTTACACTACATCCATTTTAATTGATTGGACCACTTTGAAAAGCACCAGAAGTACAGGTTTCAGATTATTGGCAAACGTCCTGAATAGTTTGCTATCTCAAGACAGCTAGTTTGCATTATATTTCACTGACCAGGCATTCTGCACCACAACAAACATGCACATTTGACAAGAGACCATTTGCTGTGAGCAGACTTCTGAGCTTACTATTGTCAGCCTTTGTGATCTGCCAATAAGCCTTTTAGCTGCCAATTAGATTGTAGTACTCTCAGCTCAGCTTAACACAGTTTACAATATTTAAATCCCTTCCCGCACCTCCCTTGCAAAATAAGTGAAGGAAACGTCAAGAAAAATAGTGTCGATTTCTTGCGGGGGCTAACCAGAACTGGTTCAGTAGCTCCTGAAGAGTAATGTGCAACCTGAGCAGGCTTGGAAAATATTCATTAGTTATGAATCAGCCAATCTCCTGGGCCTGAATGCACTGCTGTGCTGTTGTGTTTGTGTCAGCCAGAAGTATAGATTCCTCTTCTCTCTCAGACAGACAGCTGCGTAACGGCTCTGGCATTCCACCAACATCCAACCACAGAAAGCCTAGTGTTCAAAAACCATAAAACTGAGACTCATGTTCATTTAACAAAACTGCCATTCACTCTCGGGTATATACGACAGATTTTAGAGCAATTACGCAAGCAGAGGCCATTAGTTGAACTTAGAACTAGTCAATCCACAATTTTGAATTCTGTCATTAGTGTGCCTATATTGGACAGCGTATAAAAGATAAGCATGGATATCAAGTAAAATAAGGGCTGTCAAAATTAACATTAATAACAGGTTAACGCAAATTCATTTTAAATGGCAGTAATTTTATTTATTTAAATACTTCATTCATTTTCTTTTATTAATCTGGGGTCGCCACAGCGGAATGAACCGCCAACTTATCCAGCATATGTTTTTTACGCAGCGGATGCCCTTCCAGCTGCAACCCATCACTGGGAAACACCCATACTCTCTCATTTACACACATACACCACGGACAATTTAGCTTACCCAATTCACCTGTACTGCATGTCTTTGCACTTGTGGGGGAAACTAGAGCACCCGTAGGAAACCCACCCGAACACGGGGAGATATTTAAATACTTTAATACTTTAAATTTGTCCTTTTTTTCCTTTGACCACCAAGACAAAATTGTGAAAACACATTTAGACTGTTTCATTCATGCCATGAGCAAAAAAATTATGAACAAAATATATGGGAAAGAAAACAGAAGAAACAGGTTTTATCCATGTCCTTCATATCGCTTCTGCCAAGAGTTTTCATTTCGGTGCATCCCTATAAAACAATGTTATGTTTCAGCTTCTATTGTGTGCATTTACTATAAGTGCCTGATGTTGTTGTTGATATGCAGCTTCAAAATGCAACATTATATTAATTTAAGGTATCAATTAAGGTATTAATTTAAGGTAATCTCAAATTTACACATGGCAATTATGCAAATAATTATGATGCAAATAATCGATTGACAAAACATAAAAATTATTTATAATTGAATAAAGAGTTGTTGGTTAGTTTGATCAAATAAATGTACATAAAGTGACTGAGTGTAAACATGCTTAAAATATATGTTCTGTGTAATACAAATATCTGGCATCACCCTTCTTTAAGCAGCAGAAATACAGTTAAGAATATGAAACGTTAATATTTCATGAGCAGACCAAATCTGTTTACACATGCCAAGGTCTTGTGACAAAAACTGAACCTCATGGGTGATATGTTGAGGAAAAAAAAAAAAATCCATCTGCCCACATATACAAAACTCCAGTTTGCATCTCAAGAGCCATATTTTTTGATGCATTGTGTTTAGAGCTGTCAATTAAACTTGGTAATTCAGTACTCAGAATTATGTTTTGTTTTGTTTTTAAACAGTGTTCCATGTTTAATCATGACTTGCCAAACCAGTGGCATTGTGTGGTTAATTTAATAAATTAATCAGCATATTATGTAATTAATTTGATTATAATCTTTGTTCAGTTTTATTTTTATAGTTTTTCCATGTATCGTGTTTGTTGTTTTACTCTCGGTCAATCAGCTTTATATGTCAGTCAAAAGCTTAGACTTTATTAAGGGCTAACCAGACTAAACAGACATTTTTCCTCTCAAGAGGATTGAATTTACTGCGAGGGCCACTGTAATGAGACACTGTGAGTAGAGAAGCCATCAATTTATTCCTTGCTAAACAAACAGAATTTAAAAAAAATCAAACTACATCTACAGTTGCCAAATGTTTTAAAGGGATAGTTCACCCCCAAAAATGTATTCTGTCATTATTTACTCACACTTGAGTGGTTTCAAACCAGTTACAGTTTTTTTCCTCTCTCTTTTGCATGTGCTCTGTTGCATTAATGGAAAACTTAAGTGAAGATGTGGAAAGTATCCTTTTAAAAATATTTATATAGGTTTACATTTATACACGCAGAATCAATTTTGTATTGTTAATCATATGACTGATGTATTAATCAGTCTGAAGCTGAACACACTCAAAACGGTGGAGATGATAGTGGACTTTAGAGAAACCCACCCGGCATTACCCCCACTCACCATCATGAACAGCACTGTGGCTGCAGTAGAGTCATTCAGGTTCCTGGGCACCACCATCTCTCAGGATCTGAAGTGGGACATTCACATAGACTCTATTGTGAAGAAAGCCCAGCAGAGACTGTACTTCCTCCATCAGCTGAGGAAGTTCAACCTGCCCCAGGAGCTGCTCGTACATTTCTACTCAGCGGTCATCCAATCCATCCTCTGCACTTCAATCACCGTCTGGTTTGGCTCAGCTGCCAAAACCGACCTCCGCAGACTACAGCGAATAGTCCGGACAGCTAAACGAATCACTGGCACTACCCTTCCTACACTTCAAGAACTGTACTGTTCCAGAGTGAGTAAAAGGGCTTACAAAATCACTCTGGACCCCTCACACCCAGCGCACTTCCTGTTTGAACTGTTACCGGCTGGTCGGCGCTACAGAGCACCAAGCACAAAAACAGCCAGACACAGGAAAAGTTTCTTTCCTCAGACCATCTACCTCATGAACAGTTAAATATTCTACTACTGTGCAATAAACATGTGCAATACTTTCTCATACGCACTCGTACACACACAGCACCTTATAACAATTTACAGTGCAATACTTTCTCATACGCACTCGTACATAGCACCTTATAACAATTTACAGTGCAATACTTTTTCTACGCAGTCGTACACAGCACCTTATAACTTGTCTGTACATACAATTCACCTTCCAGAGCTTTTTGACTGACTGCATCTCTGTTTAATGTTTGTTGTGTTTTTCATATTTATTTGGTGTTGTCACTGTTCACTTTATGTACACTGGAAGCTTCTGTAGCCAAAACAAATTCCTTGTGTGTGTAAGCACACTTGGCAATAAAACCCATTGTGATTCTGATTCTGATTAATCAAATAAATGTATGATATCATTAAACCACTTGTAACCAAGAAGAAAATAGACAATTATAACATTATCAAATTTTAAAGGGTTCATAACCAAACCTTTCTTAGATTTCTTTCTTTTTTTAGCTGGGACATGACTAAAGAATCCTCATTTTAAAGAAATAATATATGTTACCCTTTGCCCTAAACCAGTCATAAGTGTATTTTTTTGTAGTAAATGTTTTTAAAATTACGATTTATACAGGGTGAAGAAATGATCTATTATGATCTATAAATTATGAATTATTTTGGATTAATTGTTTAAGACAATGCTGGAGAGAGAATGCTTGTTCTGGTTTGAGATGCATTTCTACCAGTGTTGTTAGCAATATTGTCTGAATTGATGGAATTGTGGATGTTGGAAAGTACAGATAGGTTTTAATCCATTATGCCATTCCTTCTGGAAAGGACTTCAGTTGTAATAGTTTTCATTTTCAGCATGATAATGATCCACTAATCCACTAAAGAAAACAGCTGATGAAAAAGAGAGAGTCATGAAATGGCCTCCACAGGGTCCAGACCTGAATATTATAAAGGCTATATGAGATCACCTGGACAGAAAAAGAAAGATGGGACACTCTAAACCTAAGGAAGAGCTCTGGAAAGTGTAAAAAGAAGCCTTTTATTACACAGCCATTATTTCAGAGAATGTCAGGACAATTAGAACAAAACAGTTCAAGCTGTGCTTGTTCCAAGGGAAGCCACATTAAATAGACTTTTGCTTGTAGAGGAAATGTTGTGCTGTTGTTGTTTTTTTGTAGATATTTCCTTTATTTTTCTTTCTGTTTTTAATAAAAAGACTGATTTATTATATATTGTGCAAAAGATTTAGGCCAACAAGCTGGTAAAGTGTAATAATATATATATTATTTTTATTAATTGCTTTATTAAGTAATTACTATAGTTATAGATATAAGAGGTTCAGGGGTAGGTTTAGTGATATTACCATAGGTATCATTATCTATACTGACTATAGTAAGTGCATGCACTGTTAGTATTTTTACAGTACAGTACTGGCAGCACTGCAGACAATACTTACCAGCACGCTACTGTAAAATGGACTAAAGTAGAGTTACTGTAATTCATTTTACAGCAAACTGACATTTTACTGTATTTTTGCATTTGTTAATTTTATTTATTTAGTCTTTTTACAGTATTATACAATGCTGCAAAATATTGCTCTAATTTTAATAATTACTTATATGAACTATAATAACTATTATATATATTTATAACTATTTAATAACTATAATTTATGGTCAGATAGCAAATAAATCATTGCGAAACAGGACTGCAAAATAAAGTCCTACCATTCATCCCCTTGGAAGAACGTCTTCAAAAAGCTCAATTTTCTCAGGAAAAAAAGCCATCTCAGAATAAAAGGAAGGCCAAAGCGTATACAGAGAAAAAAGTGGATGTACCTTAATAGTGTGTTTCTGTATCTCTCAACCCTTTCATAAAAATGACAAGTTAAAAGCCACACTGAACTTTTCCGGGGCCGTTGGAGGAGCGCAGTGCTGCCCTTTTCCCACAGAAGCCAGAAGACTATCAGACGCATTAAAGTGGACAGCAGGATGTCTGACTGCCTCTTTAGAAGGGCTCTGTATTGAGTTTGACCCGCAAAGGTAACGGACAACAGCACACAAGTCATTTTCATTCCAGTCAGGCTTTTGTTATCCAGCTGCCGCTCGTGTAGCGAGGACTGACATTAGCATGGGAGCGTATTGATCTGAATGCTGTGACAGTGTTTCAGATAGATTAAATCACCTGACCTTTTTTGTCACCTACAAATAATTCAACTTTCCCAAACAAGCATTCATTGCGCCTCCTGTTATCTCACTTTTCAGACGGATAAAGACTGGCAGGAACATGTGTAGAGTTTGTTAGCAATGTCATGGTTCTATCAAAACCCTCATCATCTGACTATCAGGCTACGAATATGAATGGCATCTGTGATCAAATTTTAATAACCAAACTTCTTTGAGAAATGTCCATTTGTATTGTTTTGTTTTGAGGCATTTACAAGGGTTATATCTGAAGTAATTAATGGTATAATTTATAAAAAGGCATTTTTTGATCAAATAAAAATCACAGCTAAATAAAGTGGTTAGCACTGTCGCCTTACAGCAAGAAAGTCACTGGTTCGAGTCTTTGTGGACCAGGAAGCGTTTCTGTGTAGTTTGCATGTTCTCCCACTTTGGGTTTCCTTGGGGGGCTCCGGTTTCCCCCATAATCCAAAGACCTGCAGTATAACTGAATTGGGTAAACAAAATTGGCCATAGTGTGTGTGAATGCGAGAGTGTTTCCCAGTATTGGGTTGCGGCTGGAAGGGCATCCGCTGCATAAAACAAATGTTAGAATGTTAAAAGACATTTCAAATATATATATTTTCAGCTAGTTACCATGGTATCATTTCCAATTTTAATTGTAAATAAACTTAAAATATGCTAAGTAACTGATACATTATTAGATTAAAAAAACTATTAAAACGAGAAAAAAACTAAATTACTTTGCATTTCAAAATAATAATAATTAAAATACTAATACCAACTATAATAGTATATATATCATGCTAAAAAAATTAAATAATGTGGGTCAAAAAAAGTATCCAATTGTACTTTTTAAAAATAGTATTATTCTATATATCAATGCTGGATTGAAAAAAGAAATGTATATAGATATATACTGCATGTACAGCAATACTTTTAGACAATTTAGTTTTTTCTTTCTTCTTTAAGGGTGAAAGAAATCTTTGCAACCTGAACAAAGATGGCAGTTTCCACAAATGCTTCCCACTTTTGTGTCAGTGGTCAGTGAATGCACTCTAAGTGGCAGTGGCTGTAATAATCCATAAATGACCAAAGTGCCAAATCATGACCTGAAATACACTTACTGCATAGAAACCTGCAAAGTTCAAGATTCCAGTGACTCATATCATCTCCTCTGATGTCATGTTGAAACTGCCCAGACTTCATCATAATTAAACAGGGCATAAAACATCCAATAATGTCACAGAAACAGATGAAACTGGCATTCATTTATCTCACTGCTTTAGTGGGCAAGGAACCAAAGGGCAGCAGGGCCTTAAACATAAACCAGGGTCACCCCAATACAAAAAAAATATAAATGAATATAGATGAAACGTTGACACTGAATAAATACAATACTTAATTTCAACATTTATATATTCATTGCATTTCAGGGAGAAGAAAATACATTCCCAACCTTACAAGTAGAGTGCAAGTATTCATTGTTTAAAAAAAACTACGATTTAGAGACGTGAATTCTAACATATTTTGCACAACAGAAATTTCCATTATGTCCAGATAACCTTTTTTCACCAAAGTATGTTCCTTGCTTTTGTCATTTTAGACATCCAATAAAGAATTTCTTCCAATGTTACATCAATGTATTTTACATTTACAAATACATTTGGCAGACGCTTTTGTCCAAAGCGACTTACAATAGAGGAGGCATTCAGCAATTCAACAAGAAGAGGCAATACACACGAAGTGCTAGTTATACAAAGTAACTTGTTTGTGCTCAGAGAATTTAGTACTATAGTAAGAGTGCTATAGTTGTTTTTGTTTTGTTTTTTGTTTTTAAGAGAGAGAGAACGTTTTTCTTTAGGTGGTTTGTCAAGCCCACTCACCTATGTGAAGCACTTCATAAATGTACAGTGTTTGTGTCGGTTAATGTGTCAGTGAGATGAATAAGTGTGTTTTCTACAGGTGGTTTGTTAAGCCCACTCACCTGTGTGAGGCACACTCAGAATGTATAGTATTTTGGGTTGGGTTTTTCTTACTAATTAATTAAGCATGACAAATAAAGAATTATGGCAAATATTTTAATATGTTTAAGTATATTGTTGAAAATATATTTTCAAAAGTAACAGAGCCCACAACCTCAAGTGTGGACGGCTCTAATTTACAATTTCAAACTAAATTGAACAACTTGGAGGTGATATTTGATGCCAATCAAACATTTGATAATCATGTTTGAGACACCTTTTTTTCATCTCAGAAACTAACTTTGTCCTCTGCTGCCATTTTCTGTGGCTTTAAAGTTAATCAACACCTTTGTGTTTTTCACTTGTAATGCTTTGTTGGCCAGAGCTTCTAAAGCTAACATAAGAAAATTACAGTTGGTACAAAATTCAGCTGCTCGAATTCCAACTAGGACCAGTGCAAGAGAACACATTACACCAACTTCAGAAAAATTGCACTGGTTTCCTGTCAGTTTTCGAATTGGTTTTAAAATCACCAACAAAACCCAACTGTGTTGTTGCCTCATGTCTGGACAAAAAGCTGAGCATAAACACACAAAATGGACAAAAGAGGGTGTGAGTTTGCGCCCTCTTTGGGGGGCAGTTGTCAGTTTTCTCGTTCCGCAAAGGGAAACTAAACTTACGACGCGCTTAAAGCATAAACAAAGCAGTATTTAGCATCATCACAGTCATTTTCATTCACCACGGAGGGATTCGCTCATGCAAATATGTCTGATAATCTAATAATCCATATCATTTGCAAATATTTGCAAAATGTAGCGAAATTACAGCAGTGTGGACCCGGACGCACCAAACTGATGGTTGGCCATTTATCCATTTGGTGTGTTCACATGCAGCTTTTTGGTCCAGACGCAATCCAACACGAGGTGACAACACAGTTGGGATCCGTTGATACTAGTTGTTAGGCATTGGCTTGCTGTGTCCTGGCACTTACACTCCTTTACACTCATCTAAAGCTGGTCTTTTAACTTTTAAGTCAAAGTGGCTAAAATCTATGGGGAATCTGGCATTCTATTCATTGCCACCTAAATTGTGGAATTCTCTGCTCTCTGATTTTCGCAATGCAGAGTTTTTATGCATGTATTCTTGCATGCATCTTATTCTTTGATGATACTTTTAAAGATGCTATATAAAATTAAAGTTTATCATTAATAAATTGATTCGCAAAAACATTTATCAATATATTTTGAAATACATTTAAAACATATATATTAGAAAATGTGTTTTATTTTGTGCCCTGTGGTCTCCTGCTGTTTCTCTCAGACTGATGATAAAGCAGACGTGTCGGATTGCCCACCATGGTAATGAGACAGTGGTTAAACCTCCTCCCGCCTCCATCTCCACCAACCGCTCGATAACTACATCAATGTTGTTGGCACAATACAGGAGAAAGGACCGCTGAAATTTATGAGGCCCCGTCTATGTGAAGTTGAGCTGAGCGACTCCCTGTGGACAGGACACAGAGATACCAACACAATGCGAGCGGGTGGAGAGGCTTTCTGAAGCATATCACACAGAGACTTTACTCAGTGCTGGTCAGCTGTCAGCATAGATCGATTGCATAGTTCTACATTAGAGGCTACGTTCAAGCCTCTGTTGAAGACGGCTGTCAGTCTTGTTTTTGAGTGTGGAGACGTTTTGTCAGTCATTGCAAAAGTGTGAGACTTTTGTTGATCTTCAGAAATACAAAATGAAGATATTTTTGTTTTATGAAATCTAAGAGTAAAGGGACTAAGCCGAAATGAAAATGAATGAATAAATGAATCTGAGAGATTTCTGTGCTTTTCATTGAAAGCTGGTTTATTTAAAAGCAATGTTGAGAAATGTTTGTAGAGAGAAAATGTGAGCGATGTCAACATTGTTAATTTATCATTTATGTCTGAATAAAAGGCTCAATTAGTTCTGCTCATCACATAAAGCGATCGTATAGTCTTCAGAGACCATCTGAAGACTTGGGTTAAATGGTTCAATTCATATGGATTTCTTTTTTGATATCTTTGTGAATGTTTTGAAGCATTAGAGCTTCAGATGAATATACTTTCAATAGAGGGACTGAAATCTCTGATTTGATTTGAATTATGTTCATTTGTGTTCTGAAAATGAAAGAAAGACTTCTGTGTTTACAACGACATGAAGACAAATAAATCTTAGAGTATTATCTTTGATTCTGGTGTTAATTCATGCTACCCATCATGTATGGTTGTAATGTTGGGGTTAGGGTAGGTTTTAGGGGTTTAGGTTTTAGGTAGGTTTTAGGGCGAGGGGGGAGGGGGGTCTCTCCACACCACCCCCAGTGTGCAGTATCCACTTGGATGATGTGACGGCAGCCACAGGACAACGGTGCAGGGCGCTCACCACACACCAGCTATAGGGGAGTGGAGAGACAGTGATAGAGCCAATTTGGTGGATGGGGATGATTGGGAGGCCATGATGGGTAAGGGTCAATGTAGGGTATTTGGCCAGGACACCGGGGTTACACCCTTTACGAGAAGTAAATGGGATTTTTAATGACCACAGAGAGTCAGGACCTCGGTTTAACGTCTCACCTGAAAGACGTAAAAATTTGAAAAAATATGTAAATATCACAAAAAATGATGTATCAAAAAAGTTCTTCAAAGTTGTCCTAAGACAAGAACATTCAATACACATTGTTTAGGACAATTTTAATTAAAGTCTTTGATCCAATTGTTGACTACTGTATATGATCATCATCATGCATTACTAAGTGTTTTGTATCACATTCCAAAGAGCTCTGTTTTAAACCACCGTTTAAAAAGAAACCGTTCAGATCAGTTTCGGAATGGAACGTTTATTCAAAGAAATACAATCACCCGATAGTGGAAAAACAGCTAAAAAGTCTAAGAAAACTGGATACTTGCATGATAAATGTGCATTCAGTAGCACCATTTTGCAATCTTTTTGGTTTCCATTAACAACCTTTAACATTCACAGTGTCTTTTAACAGACTCTAATGGCAATATGTCATACTGGCCATTGTAAACGTGCACCTAGACCTGCCATGGAAGAGAAGACATTGGTCACAAAACAAAAATGTTTTTACAGGATTTCTTTGGCACACAAAAATGTTCTTGGAGCTTCATATGATTACAGTTAAGCCACCATTTCTGGACTGTTGCAATCTATGGAGGACGAAAGAGACCTCAAATTTAATCTAAAAAAGAAATCTTAATTTGTGTTCTGAAGATGAACAAAGGGGTTTGGAATAACACAAGGGTGAGTAATGCATAACAGAATTTACATTTTTGGGTGAACTAACCGTCTAAAAACTGTTCACTGAATGCTTCTTTGTGAAACTAAACATGAAACATAAAACTAAGCATTCAAAAGTGTTACTTCATGACTTGATTTGCATTACAGTATTTCCCCCACAACTTCACTCCAAAAAAGTTCATAAATTTGAAGCAATTTTGAAGTCAAGTGGAAAACTCATTCTTGCAGAACTCAATTCATCCAGTCTACTGTAGCACGGATGTCATTCACACTAATCCATGTGTTCTTCTCTGAGTGGTCTGAATAATAATTTGGAAAGGGGGTGTGTTAATTCGTTCTATATTAAGACAGGTTTGTTCACCTATGTAATTAAAAGCAGCAGAGCGTCTTTCTAGGGAGACTAAATGCCGAGGGGGACCGTTCCATTTAGACGAGTCAATATGAGCGAAGAGGTTCATTAGTCACCAAGGGGTGGAAGTGGGGTCAGAATCAAACACTGGCATCCTACAGGGGACTCGTAACCTCTCCTTGCACGTCTCTTGGCTGCCACGTTACGCCATAATAAGCTTGAGAGGTTTCTAAAAGCGTATTGTCTCCAATGTAGTCTCAGACGAACTCTGATGTCTAAAACAGCTTATCCACATTAACTCCTAAAACAAAGTGGCTGTCCTGTTGTTTTAGTGACTATCCAAAACTATGCAGGTTCATTGTCTGTATGCATATTTATTCATGATGCGACCTGCTATTCAGGGTGACTTTAAACTGTCTTGCTCGCCTTTGTTAGGATGAGCTGCTTAATATTAAAATATGGGTATCACATCATGTCAAGTATAAAATAGCTGTGATTATGTGTTTTAATAAATGTGCTAAAACGCAAGAAGCACAGTATGTCAGGCAGAACGTTGCTGTGAGGATGCACACCCACTGTAATGAATGAGCTAGAAATGCCCACACAGACTGAGAGCTCGCAGAACTGCCCTGTGAAGATTGTGATATTATATTAAAGTGATCTGTATTAAGTCAAACAGTAGTAGCTTTTTCAGGTCATTCAGCAGATGTAAAACTGAAATGTTCTCAAAAATGTATGTGGAAAGAAAAGTTGGGCAAATCCCTACTTTGCATGAAAATAGAAATAATTTAGAAATGTTTTAACATTTTATACGATTATAAGCTTAAAGAAACATTGCTCTTTTTTGAAAATAGACAGCTTTTTTTTTTACCTTTTTGGAATCCATTCAGCCGATCTCCAGGTCTGGAGGGAGCACATTCAACTTAGCTTAGCATAGATCATTGAATCGGATTAGACCATTAGCATCTTGCTAAAAAATGACCAGAGTTATGATAATTTTTCTACTTAAAGCTTGACTCTTCTGTGAGGTATTTACTGAGCATTGTGGACTCTTTTTTTTTTGGCTGATGGTCCTATTCATTATACTGCTTTCCCACTATTATTTCTGATGGGGATGTAAGAATGTAACTGTATAACTGTCATAAAAAGACATAATTGTGTAAGAATGATGTAAAAGTGGTATGTGATGTTTCTGATGACCTGTTTGTTTTGTTGTTTATTTATTTATTGCGAGTGTGTGTGTGTGTGTGTGTGTGTGTGTGT
>CAIGQW010024412.1:6114433-6138900 GCA_903798125.1 Danio choprae
GTGTGTGTTTGTGCGTGTGTGTTTGTGCGTGCGTGTGTGTGCGTGCGTGTGCGTGCGTGCGTGTGCGTGCGTGTGTGTGTGTGTGTGTGTGTGTGTGTGTGTGTGTGTGTGTGTGTGTTAAAATTGTAAAAATACAATGTTTTTAAAGTAAAAGGAAAAAAAACTTGCTTACATTGTGTGCCAAGACAAAAATAAAAAGTATTATCTTATATGAAAAGCTATATTTTTGGTCGATATGGTTGGAACTATACTCTCATGTTGTCGTAATAATCAAGAATGATATTGCAATGATATTACGCAACTTGAAAATAAACTTAACTATTGGGGAGGACTAGGGCTGCACAATATATTGTTTCAGCATCAATATCACAATGTGCGCATCAGCAATAGTCACATCGCAGAATGTGCAAAGTTCAGTTTATATGTTGGGATTACAGTTGACCACATTTTAGAACATATGAGGTTTGTGAAGTCACTGCAGAGTTTAACTATAATGGAGTGAAAGTTTTTTCATCAGCAGGTGTTTTTAAGGCCTGTGACTCTGTAAGCATTCAAGAACAGAAAAAGTTAATGTATTCAGGCACAAGCAATTGTACCGTTTGTAATTTTAATAAAATATGGATTGCATTGGATTATTTATGCGATGAAGTCTATAGTGTTACTTTACTTTTGATTTTTTGATATCATTACCTGAATACTTTTAGTCTCCCCAAAAACACTGTATATTTAACTTTTATTTGTAATTTTTCTATATTTTATTGATTCACTCACCTACAGAATAATCCCAAATCAGTCTAAATGAATGAATACGGGAGTTTTCCGGGAGAAATAACAAAACGGGAGGGTGGTGGGAGATGGGTGTAAAATATGGGAGACTCCCGGAAAAAACGCAAGTATGGGGAGGACTAAATTGTTTTATAAAGGCTGAAGAAATAGAGCAGTGAAAGAATTGCAAGCTCTAGTTGGGAAGTAATCATTTTGAACGAATTGCAAATTTTATTATTTAAAAACAATGCACATGATATAGGCACTTAAATATGTACAAAATTTTAATCCTCTGAAAATGCACCTTGTGTCATACAAGTCTTCAGTTAAAAATTGCATAAACATAAATGATACCAAATTAGTGAGGCTTCCTGCTTGAATTCACCCTCTGATTTTTAAACTATACAGTAATCCCCACCTTAGATTGCCTTATTTGTTAGAATCATTTTGATATTTGCTGCATTCATGACATTTTACAAGTAGAACTTGATGTTGTACTTTAAGCTAATTCACATCCTCAAGACCAAATATCATGCATTTCTATGGCAACACTATTAACTAATATATATATATATATATATTAGTTTACTTCTTCTATATATATTTACCTTTTCCAAATTTTCAGAAGAAATTGGAGTTGAGTGAACCTGGTGTCCCGGAAAACAAAGCACTTGAATACAATCCACCAAGCATCATGCGTAATCATTCATTCCATCTATTTGATGACTAGTCTAGTTTTAGGCTATTCTTTTAGCTTTTCACAGACAGTCCAGGTTTAGCCTTGTTCTAGCCAAGACGTCTAGGTTTAGATGTCTATTATATTTCTTTTAAAAATAAAAAAGCTTGCTGGGGAAAAAAAAAACTAGTATTCTCAGTCATTTTTACAAAATGCTGCTCAAGGTCTGCACTCATGAAACAACAGAGATAAACTAAATTAGAGAATCTGAGATTAAATGTACAGTTTTCGGTGTTTACTCTAATTATTGCTCTGATCATCTTATTTCTGTATTAAAAATTTAAAGTGCAAAAAAATTGTACTGAATTCCAAGTGTGTTTGTTCAATATTTTTATAACCAATATTTTTTGTTCATTTAAAATCTGCCCATCATTGTTAATGCTATTATTTTTATCTTTAATAATAATAATTTCATTCTTGTCTGCTAGGGTTTTTTAAAGGAGGTGAGGGTTCATTAGGATGTTAAAATAATAGGGCACTCCTGAACCAAAGGCTGGAAACCACTCTTGTAAATAATACACTCTTCTCCTTTAAGTGTGTGAAGGAAAAAGCGGAAACATCAATGACTCCTGGGTTGGTCTAGGTGACCTGAGAGACTGCAAAAGATGTGATGTGACACCACAGTTGGCCCCTTTTCTTGCCCCCCTCAGCGCTTCAATTAGATAATTGACAGGTGCATGCAGAGACTGAGACAATCAATTATCCTGCTGACTGTCTGTTGCTCAGCACTGAACTGCACTATGTCTTAAGGGTGAAACCATGAGGACATTGCACCAAGAGGACACTAGTGTAAAAAGCAGAGCGTTTTCCTTCAGAGGAACACAGCGTCTCTCGAAAACTGCTCTGGGGGAACTTGACTGAGGCTAAAAGGGAGCTCGGTGATTCATCTGAATGAGTATTACTGATGTATGCAAGAGCATGGTTATGCAAGATTTTTTTTTCTTGTTATTTTTTGATTTGCAACAAGTGTTGCCGTAATGAGCAATGCCAGGGGAGGACTGTCTGAGCTTAACAGGACTTGTAGTTTTAAACATTTGATCTGCTCTATATCTGCATGGCTACCTTGTAGAAGCCAGTTAAAGCCAGAGCATTGATGTCATTGCAGGCCTATGGGTTTCACACACAGTGTCCAGAACAGACAACAAGCAATATCTGCCCTCTACTGGCTGGTCTCTGCAGAATCAACGTCTGCTGCACTTTTTTTTTTTTTTTCAATCAGACAGAATTTCACTTTCAGAAAATCAATTGTATTATTTTTGCTCTTAATCTTGATGTTTACAAAGTCCAGCTATTTAATTAGAGAGAAGGTATTTTGGGAATGTAAAAAGGCATAATGTTGTAGCCTAGTGGGAAAACTCAGGCCATGATTTTTGAGGTTGATGTGATGAACTCCCTCAAACGAAGCTTAATAAACAAGATGTCTATAATATGATACTACTGCATTTTCCTGATAACGACAAAAGTTAACGTTAGCTCAGGTAATTATCATGGGATGTTTACCGAATCGACGAGGCAGCAAAAATAAAAAACAGATGTACATGTAACCCTTTAACCTGCTAGAAGACATTTACCCTGAGTAAATATTTGGACTCACAGCTGTCACCAATATATTTGATACGCTTTAACTAGTGTATTTTATGAATGTATTTTTCTGTAAGCCTATAACTAGAAATGCACCATTCTATGTTCCCTAGCCTCACTAATTCACACATTTGAACACAAAACGAGATATTTGTACTTTGTCAGAGAGTTAAGGTTCATTCACTCACCCTCGATAAGTTGAAATTCCTGTCGCGTAATTATGTAGGCCTTTATCAAACGTCATTTGCCACCTTCCAATTCACCTGCTACTAGTACCAAATGAATGTGCTTTTTCTCGTGAAGGAAAAACGTTTGTTTGAGTACACATATGCAGGATGAACTAGATATATTAGCGTCATCTTGTTTTATAGACTTATAGCGTCCACTTTGGTGAACGCACTCCTCCGCCGCCATTGTAAAACAGCATGGGCTCATTTGAGTTTGCGTCCACATAAACGTCATTAAGCAACGGAAAGCTTGCGTGCAGTCAGTATTGTTCGTCGAGGCTGTAGATGGAAGTTAATAATGTTGCAAATCTAGTTCAGTTTCTTGAATAGATTGTTTCGCTTTGATCTCAGTGTTTCAATAGTGAATACTTTTGCTTTATTGTGCTTTTTTAACTTTCAAACTAAGTCTTTAAAAGTAAAAGATTTGAAATTGTATGAATAACCAAGAAAAAAATCAGGTAAACAGGTGCATAGGTAAATGTAAAGTGTAAAACAGGTGCATAGGTAAATGTAAAGTGTAAAACAGGTGCATAGGTAAATGTAAAGTGTAAAACAGGTGCATAGGTAAATGTAAGGTGTAAAACAGGTGCATAGGTAAATGTAAGGCGTAAAACAGGTGCATAGGTAAATGCAGGTCACTGAATTGTATTATTATTATTATTTTAGTAATGATAAAAAAAAACATTAAGCAAAATATGTGTATTCTGATTGGCTGTCAATTAAAGCAACAGACCACGACCACAACCACAGCACATACATTACAAAAGCAATGCTACTTCCACTGTTATGGACACTGAGTGAAGTTTTATTAATTTCGAGAGGAGCACGTGATATGATTGAGCACGGCTGGATTCTCATCCTTAATCTCCCCCCAACCCATCTTCTCCTTTTCCTCCCTTTTCTAAGGGGAGCTCTCGGGACCTACCTGATCTCGGACCCCCTTTATATGCTTATTGACCAGGCGGGAGCCTTGGGCTCAGTTATCTCTGAGCTCAGGGTTCTCTCACAGGACAGCATGCCAAACCTGCTACTAACGTCAAGCATATCCAAGTGTGATATCTTGAATTTAGTTTTAGTTATCTTAATACTTTTTAAAAAAAAAATCAATGTAAGATCATATCATGTTGAAACTGTTTTTAAACCAATTTACTCATTTATTCACTATTATCTGAAGATCGGTAGCCTACTATGAATCTTGAAAGTTATAAAACATCATATAACTATACATTATCTACAGTATATTTAAACAAAGCAACAGCTATTTTTATCCGTTTAAATATATATTTCAAAGACATCAAAAGTCAGTTGCCAAAGACGTATCTCTAGCTCATAGCAAGTCCTTTAAAGTTTAAAGACTGAAAGTCAGTGCATAATTTACACACTGGGCGTGCCGAGTAAAGAATCATGGTGCAAGCAAATGAGTATTGATCATAAACCGTTGTAACTGTGAATGATGACTGTACAATTTGGTTTGTACCCAATTTATGTACCCTTGATGAGGAATAACGATAAAGCTTGCCAAAAAGCACAACTCATTTAGCTGCTTTATGCGGAGACAAGCTTGCACGACTTGAAAAGCAAACAAAATTTCCCATCGTGCTCTGAGGCAGTACATAATTAGAACATTAATTATGCTTGCATTCTTTGCTCTCCATTTAGTAGTGCTTGTGCTAAAGAAACTTCCTGTGTAGCTGCAAACTTAAAAAAAGTGACTGAAATCACATACAACCCTGAACTCTTAAGGAAGATCTTGACTGTAGCAATTGAACATGATAAAAAAAAAAAGTAGTACAAAAGTACAAGCATTTGTAGTGACAATGAATGGAAGCCATTTCTGCCAGCATGAGTTACTGTGGGCACATTAATTTGTTTGTTACTGTGGAACTCATAAAAATGAAGGTTCTTTATGGGTATTTATGATTGTGTGAAGAAACTTTAAAATCTATGGAATGATTTCCATAACACTGGTTCTTTACAGTTATAAAAAAAAAAGTTCTTTTGATTACTGAAAAGTCATGTTTTCTGTTGTTACTTTGCCAGAGAAAGTAACTTCAATAGCAGTCAATAGAATTCCACATCATTTGGAATTTTGCATGAGGCGAGACATGGCCTTCACCAAATGTCTCACTGAATAAAAGTTGGAAAATGTTTTCCCAAAAACACCCCAGGTTTCTGCTACAAGTTGACAAGTTAGTTCACAATCTTATGGAAGGCAATTTCCAGTGTTGGGAAAATGTGTGGAAAGAAATGTCTGTAAAAAAGAAAAAAACGTGTGAAATCGAGCGCAAATTCCATTTGAGACTAAATTTGCATATGCTGGTGTGTTGAGATACAATTATAGAAACATGTTTGTTTGTTCACTGTAAAAAAAAACTGCTGGGTTCAATAATTCCTTCATGTTGTCCCAACACAAATCGATTAAGTTAGCTTAACTGTTTTTACAAATTTAAGTGAACTGAACATGAAACAATTAAGTTGTCACCAAAAAAACCTTAAGAATTGTGTTGTTTCAACCCTTTTGAAATAAGTCGTTTGAACAAGCAGCAAAAGTTTTTTTTTTGTGAGTTGTGAAGAAAATGTTTGGTGTTGGTTTAAACTATTCCTTTAAATGAAAAACTGGTCACTTTAAGAGCTATCTAGTAACAATTTCTTTGGTGAGCACTGTGCTCTCTATAGAGCTGCTGTGAAAACCCCACCTTACAGCTTATGGTTTCAAACAGCATGTCGTTTTGATTGACAAGCTACTTGAATTACCATTCTGGGTCATGAACGTGCCGGTACATGTTCTCATTATACTCCTCCAGAGCCTCCATTTAAAAGAACTGCCAAAAACAAAGCCAAATTGATCAGCACAAAAGCTTAACCATTGCATTTTTATTTCCAAGTTTTGCATAACCTGCTATTTTGATGGTTATTCTTCTCTCTCTCTCTCTTTTTTTTTGTTTGCAGTCATCATAATTTTTGCTGCAGACCAGGAGAGCCTGAGCTCCATCCAGGAGGGTCTCGGGGGCAAAACCAATGAGTCCAGGGTTCTGGGAGGAATGTCAGCTGGCTGGAGGAACAGAGCGAGGCCTTCAGCAAAAAGGAAAAAAACTCTCTTTATGTACTGCACAGATTTGGCCTTCCACAGAAAAAAGGGGCAAAAAAAAGTCTGAATTCTGAAGCTCTCGCCCTGTTCAGTCATCCTGAAGCCTACAGCTACAGACAGCTTAAAGAGTTTCAACAGCCAAAAGCATGCAAGAAACATGGAAAAAACACACACAAAAAATAAATACATCTCAGGATTTAAAAAGAGGAAAAAAAAAAAACAATACATTACTTGTTTTTTTAAATTCGTTCTCATGGTTTGTTACATACTGTATATATATATTCTGAGGACACACAGCTTTGTACATTTTGGTATCGTTCTCCATTGTCTAGCGAGGACTAGCAGACTGGGCTGCCCACGTTTGCTGGAATGAGGACATGTAGTTGGGACAGGTAAAGGCAGAGAAGAGACAGTCCGTCTTGCCTAATTGACGAGTGCTGACAGAAGCAAGAGAAGAAGCCTTGTTAGAATATTCTCCTCCTCTTTTTTTTTTTTTTTTTGGATGGAGGTGTTCAGACAGGCTTGTGCGGAGACTGAAGAGATGCCCTCGTCATCACAGGAGCCGGCGACTTCTGCCACTCTATTTCTTCTCTGCGGGAGGAAGGAGACAGCAATATGACGGAAGGATCCTGAAACAGGAACTGGTTTGAATGGAAATCTTTAGCAGTGGAAGTTACCTCTGCTCTCGTCTGCTTCTGCTGCTGACCCGACAGGCCTTTGGCGAAGTAGATTATAATACTTGGTTTCCATCTCCTATAAAAACAACAAATTAATCAAATTAGTATATGTCTGACTTAAGAATAAGGCTCAAGGATAAAGGTCAATGTTATTGAGCCTTTGAATATAATATTGCATTTTAAGTCATTTTTTTTATAAAATTAAAACAATTAAACATTTTGTACTATCAGAATTTTCAGGAAATTAGTCGAGCAATAAATTGACTCGATTTTCGTTCCAATTAAAGATGTTTACTGAATTCTCATGCAGTATAAAAATAAACTCCGGTCAAAAAACTGTTGCTCCGTCTTCCTTTCACTTTCATAAATAAAGGGGTAGGGGACGTACACAACTAAACATCAAAATATGTAAACGGTACATGTATTTGAGCACTATTAATAAATTAGATTAAATCAATTTATGGCTCTAACACATTTATTTTAAAAAACATGAATAATAACTAATAATATCAGTGTCGATTTAGTAATAATAAATTGCCGTTTTTATTAATAGGTTATTAATAGATTTTTATTTTTTCCATTTTAGCTTTTATTTTTGTATTTATTAATTTGTATTAATTCATTATTATACATCAAGTTAAACTATATACAAATGAGAAATATTTCTTTGGTAGTTGGGTTAGAAAAAAAAGGTTTTACATATTTTAATTCATTAAAAATGTTCTCCAAGTAACAAAAACATTTACCTATAATCAAATAACTAATAGAAAGATCCAGTTTTAATAAACTTCAAGAGCTCACACTTAGCTGATGATTGATAATAAAGCGTATTTGGCATGATGTCCTGGGAGAGAGCCCTGAGCTCAGAATATCCTCAAGCCCGGGGCTCCCTCCCATTTGAAGGGTGAGAGGGGAGTTTGAGTTCAGGTAGGTCTCGAGAACTCCCCTGCTTGTGAACGTGCTTGAGATATTTCTTAGGATGCTATTTTAGAGTAGTCAATTTACTTATGGTGAATGTCTTTGGACGGTGGGAGGAAACCGGGAAGCCCGGGGAAAACCCACGCGAGCACGGGGAGAACATGCAAACTCCGCACAGAAACGCCGACCTGCCTGGTGAGGGGCAAAACCAGTGGTGTTCTTGCTGTGAGGCAACAGTGCTAACCACTGGGCCGGCGTGCCACCCATTCAGAAGAAGGGAAGGTCTAGGGGTGGAAGGGGGGATTCTTCAAGGCGAAGATGACTGAAGTGGAAAACTCTGGTTATTTGTAGTGTGTCAGTACGGAGCTGATGCGGTGTCAGCCGTGTTCAATCCTAAGCACGTGATCCTCTCCAAATTAGTTTATAAATAAACCGCACTTAACGATCTTTAAAAAAAAGTGCATTAAAACCATCAAAATAATCATCATGTTTTATATTGGTGGCTAAACAATCATGAGGATGCTATCATTCTTTAGTGCATCATAAAAGTCCTGAAACTTAGAGTGAGGTGGAAAGTGTCAAACCTTGAGGTGGTTGAGGTTAGCCTGCAGGCAGCGCAGGTGTGAGAGCACCTGTCTGCTGAGACGGGATGTGCTGCCAGAGGAGGGCGAGGAGAACTTCAGGCTGATCCCAGAGTCAGCAGCACAGCTGTGGGCCAAACCAGGCTCCTTTCTCCCAACCTGAAAATCATCATCAGTACTGCTCTCGCCTGAGCCACCGAAGCCCTCCAGAACCAGGTACGCTGCTGAAAAACAACTATTGTCAGCTGGCTCACCTGAAGCATGCACACTAACACATTCCAATTTACTTCATTTAATAGTCTCTATAATATAGGGATGAGCAATATGGTCTAATAGGATCTTATATACATATCAGATATGATCTTTTATTTGCAATGCACCGTAAATATAATAAGATGATTAGTCTTGCCCACAATCTGGAACCTGCCAATGAATTTCAGCAGCACATGCGCAGTAGTTACATATGCCTGCTTACAAAGAGATTTACCAACATACTTTCAAATTAACTTCAAAACAACAGTTGAGTGTTTGAAATAATTTCTACGCGTGATCAGATGTGGTTTCTTATCACAAAATGAGAAAGAACTCATAATGGTTTATGATTTTTTACCTCTGTGATGAATTATTTTTTTATTTTATTTTTTATGGAGAAAGCCTTATTTATTTTAGTTTGGCTGAAATCAAAGCAGTTTGAATATTTTTATATCAATGTTATTAACCACCTAAGAATTTTATTTTTCAATTGGCTTTTAAACGAACCACTGGTGTCCAGTGATTTTCCTAATTAACCAAACTTGCTTAGTTAAACTAATTAACCTATTTAAGTTGTTAAATTTAAGCTTTAAGCTGAATACTAGTAGATTGCAAAATAACTAGTAAAAGATTATGTACTGTCATCATGGCAAAGGCAAAAGAAATGAGTTAAGAAATATATTTTTGAAGATGTGTTGAAAAAAAAAACAACATTTAGGAAATATTTGAAAAAGAATGTAGATTTCAGAGAAGCTATATACTGTAGTTTTAAGTTCATAACGTTATATTATAACTTGAAAGACCTGAAGAAGTTAAGCACTCACCGTAATCCTCCGGGCACTCATAGAAGCCTGTGTCTCCAGAGGTGTAGTCCTGAGCTCGACTAGGGGTGCGGGTGGAGTTGTGCTCCACTGGTGTGCGTAGAGAGGTGGTCCTGAGCAGACGACTGCCGGCCGATCGGCCCAATCGCTCACCCTCATCCTGAGCCATCAGCTGAGTCACCAGCACCTGCTTTAGCGCTGCCACTAAAAACACATGTACACACACCATAACACACCACCACAAAACAACCTTACACAAAGACGCTGATGACACAACACACAGGGCAAATGCGATATTGACACCTATCTTTTCACAGGCATAAATGTTTGTTAGGTTGTGATGGTAGCATTCACTTTTAATCAAATGAACCACACTAACAGAGCAATCACACCACATTTCATTTTAATCGCACCAAATTTGCAGACTGTGAACACACTCAAGTTTACAAGGTTAAGTTAGTCAACAGGATGTCTAAAGCGGCCATAAAAATGTAACCTAAAAGTGTTCTAAATAATTAATTCACAAATTCATTCATTCATTTTCTTTCAGGTTAGTCCCTTATTTATCAGGGGTCGCCACAGCGGAATGAACCACCCTATTCCAGCTCTATGTTTTACACAGCAGATACCCTTCCAGCACTAATCCAGTACTGAGAAACACCCATACACTCTTACAATTACACACACACATACAATAAGGCCAATTAAGTTAATGCAAATACACCTATAGTGCATGTCTTTGGACTGTGGGGGAAACCGGAGCACCCGGAGGAAACCCAAACCAACACAAGGGGAGAATATGCAAACTTCACACGGAAATGCCAACTGGCCCAGCCGGGACTCAAACCAGCGACCTGTGAGGCGACAGTGCTAACCACTGAGCCACCGTGCCGTCCATTATTATTTTTTTTTCTGATTTAACTAAACAAGAAAATGACTACAGTAGTTAACATTTGAAGTGGATCAAAACCTTTCATCAAAGTTCTTCTAAAACTATTCAACAACACACGTTCTTGTGTTAGAACAATTTTGAAAAACTGGTTTGATCCACTTCAAATGTTGACTACTGTATTTTTGAATCAGAATAATATGTGCTGAATGTTGTTACAAACATGTATTAATGTTTTTAACCAAACAGTTTTGATTTCTATTGAGTTCCACTTTATTGTTTGTCCATAAAATGAAAGTCAATAGGAACCAAAACTGCTTGGTTATCAAATGAAAAATAGGGCTATCAGAGACATGAAATGACTATAAGTCAATCTTTCCAATACCAGTGTTGGCTTCAGATATCAAAAGGCCCATCCTGACATTACACCAAATACAAAAAGCTTTACAAAAAAGCAGATTGATCCTAAGTTCACATATTTGTTGTTTTCAACAGAAGTGAATTCCATTAGGAAGCGAAAGTACCCAAGTTCTTGTATTGTTAGATACTAAACTAATTAAAAGGCACTTGAAAAACATACAAATCTTTTCTGGAGTGTTCTTTTTTTTTTTTAATCAATAGAGGCTGAATTGTCATTTGCTTGAGTTGGCAGGCACACAGACAACTGCCACCCAGCTCTAAGGAAAAGCCAAAACAAATGGCCACACTAGCCTACAATCATGCTTTCTGCCAATTTATTATGTAGATTGTCATTTCGCATTTATCATGTGAAGCTGCTAGAGATTAAACACCACATGAAAGCAATAGTATCTAAATCTACTCGACTCTACTAAGACTTACGGGTTTTCAGGGCCTCGTCAGCTTTAGATGAGCAGGATAGAGAGTCTGTTTCCCTGCCGTTCAAAAGTTCAGAGTCCTGATAGGAAGCGTCTCTGCCAGCTCTCGGGACCTGGTCCTCTTCCCCAGGGTTGGTGTCAGGCACACAGTCCCGCAGGGCTGCTGAGGGCGAAAATTCACCGTCTTTCTCTGAGGACAGATGATGAAGGCTCGACTTGAGTATGGCAGCAATCAACACTTTCACAATCAGAGAAGCGTTTGTACATGCACAGCTACCTGCGGACTGGATGCTTCCTGTGGAGATCCGATCAGAGCCTTTGCTGAACTTGCTTAACTCCACACCGTCTCTGTCGCCACTAGAGCACAGATGAACAGTTATATAAGCCTCCTGCTTTCTTATTTGCTACTTTTCAAATGGCTTTTATGAAGAAATTATATAACGTTGTCCCAAAAACTGTTATATATGACCATGTATAACTTTGACTCTAATAAATGTAAAGAGTTAAATAATAATAATAATAAAACATTTTAATAATTTAGAAAAAAAGTACCATAACTTCAAACAATTTTGTGTCTAGAATTTTTTATTAAGATAAAACGACCCAAGTTAAGCTACCACCCAATTGACAGCCTTGGGTTTTTTTTGTTCCCAGGAAACAATTATGTCAGTGAAGAGCTTTTCTGCATCCAAATATGCATACATTCATACAGCAGGTGCATTAAATAAACGGTGTGTAAAAACAGTATGTTTAAGATCACAATATTCATAAAATGGGAGGCTAAAAGTATCTTCAGAGTTTTGAAAGTGTGCTTCTGATTATCCCATTAGGCTTTGGGGGAAAGAGGATAATACCACTTACAATTATTATTGCTGCATATTACTACAATTATTATTGAAATATGCAAAAATGATAAAATACTACCAAACCATGTTTTTTTTTCCATTTTGTCCCTGTGTACCCCTAGTATCACCATGTATTTCCCGGCAATAAAAAGTCAAGTGAGATGCATTAGTGCAACTGATGAACAAACCAAGGCTACATGGCTTATGAATGGGCAAAAAAGCAGTTAAATGAATAGGATTTGAATATAATGGTACAATGTAGCAAAGTATAAATACCTTGTTTGTCCTATAACCATCATATGCTCTTTTAGTAATGCATCTGATCTTTTGTGGCGGTTTAAACTCAATCCACCATGAGTCTCAACACTTTTCAAGCAATCTTATTGAATGAGTTTTCAGCTACCTATTGAAGACACACTCAAAACATTATAGTCTCTGTTTACACTTGTATTCATCATCATCCTCTTGTGATCAGCTTGATGAATATGCATCTAAATATCAGGTGCAGACGAGACATTGGAAAGACCCAATCTTGTAAACTGAGCGTGGCCAACTAAGATGGTTTCATTTGTAAGTATAAAGAAACTCACTCATGTTGAGGCAAAGGAATGACACTGTGAGGTTTGGCGTTCATAACTTCTGTCCTCTGAGTGATCTGCCGTTGCCACCTGATAGAAAAGACAGAGAATAAACTCAGCTCTATGATAAGAGAGTCAAGTCTTGCAGAATTATGAAAATGAAAGAAGTGGCCAAAACGTACATCCTCTGCTCAGACACCGTTTGGGCCATCAGCTCATAAATCTGAGCTCCGTTTTTGGACATGGAGATCACAAAGAATGATTTGTTATCTGTTTGGGGAAATCAAGGAAACTGTTATGGATTTATTCTTGAAATATACTGCAGGTAAAATAAATCTTGAACGCGCCATAACTTTTCATGGTAAATATATTTCTAAAGGAACTGTTGACATGAGACTGGGCATTATTTTAGTAAAAACATAACACACAAAGAAAACAAAACTTAAAATGTGTAATAACAATGGAGTGACATAAGGAGAAGGTACTGAACAGCTGAAATGTATTTAATACTTTGTATAAAAGCTTTTTTAGTAATGTAATGACATTTTTAGCGATGTAAAAGTAGTGACAGCTTCAAGACGCCTCTTGTATGGAGAAGGGACTCTTATGCATTGCTCAAGTGTGTTTTTTTCCAATACTTCAACAGAGTCTAGAAATCTTGATGGTTCTATGGGTCTCGTCTATCAAATCTGATCTTTAGTTCTTATTTTGTATTGGATTCAAGTCAGGTGATTGCCTGAGTGAGCAGCTTTATTTTCTTTTCTGAAAGCAGTTGTGTTTCCTTGGCTGTGTTTGGGATCACTGTCTTGCTGAAATGTCCACGCTAGTTTCATCTTCATCACCTAGTAATGTGTTAAGGTGTTAAGTCTGAAGCAGCTAATATTCATTTACATTGACGATGCGCAGGGTTGCCTTTTAACTACTGAGAGATTTCAGCTGCTGTCTGGGCTTTCCATGGCTTTTTACATCTCCCTTTCTTCATGTGTTCAATACTTTTCCCCAATGTCATTTCTTTTTATTACACATAACTAAATCTTTTACTAATTTCTTTTCTTTTCTTTTCTATGTATGAATTACTTTGGTTGTAACTGTCACCAAATACATTTTCTGAAAAAAACTGAGACATGTTCAAATAAAAATATTTGTTTTTTACACAATGTATATGATGAGTGTGTGTATGTTTGTCCGACACTGACCTGTGGCCACAGAGCGCACCAGCACAGTGCTGAGCTTGATGATGGGGCTGAAGATGTGTTTGGTCTCAGCTGTCCCTGCGAGGTTCTTACTGTGACACCTGAGAATGAGACGTTCGTCCTGCTTCTGCAGCAGCACCAGAATGTCTTCCAGAAGTAATGTATACAATTCTGCAACAAAAGACACACTTCATTGTGATTATACCATTAACAAAAGCAGCTCAGGAGGAAAAAACTGAAAGCAGTGGCTTACCAATTGTTTTGTCTTTGTTTATCTTCCAGGACAGAGGACCCTCGTGGACCATCTTTCGTTTAGTGAGATCCAGGTTCTGTGTGACAATAAATAAACGAAATAAATCGTGGTTACTAGAAGGGACTCACTAGTTTTGTTCACACAAAACCTGATGCAGGATATTAAATGTCACCAACATCAAGATTATAGTTACAACATTGTGAAAGCCACATATGAGAACCTTTGGGTAAATTTATACACAAACGCTGTTACAGTCCAGAGTTATTATGGTTAACTCGTCATTATTTGAAGAAAACCAATATTTTGTATAGTATATAAATAAATATTATAACAAAACTTGAAAACGTCAGCTCTTTAAAATGTTGCCTTCCTAAAAATGAAGTTATGACATAAAATTTGATTGATGTTCATCTTTTTTCATGACTTTTCTCACAGCTTCTCAAATTCAGTTCTCCAGGACAACTCATAGACGAACTCCTACACTAACACTAACATTAACACTAACCTTGAACTCTGAGATCATTGGGTTCTCACTCTGCTTGAGGGAAGAGAGGTCCAGCCGTCTCTGGTAGTCTTCTAGTCTCTGTGGAACATTAAAAAATAGATATTCATGCAGCAGAATCCATAAACCTTAGCCGACCTCTTAAAACACTAACTTTAGACACCCCCAAAAACTGTGAAGCTTTAATCTTGCACAAAATACACTGCAGATGCTGGAAAAGATTAGATTTTGCTAGCTTGCCTCATATAACATTGATTTTAAACACCACCAAAAATTGTAAAGCTTTAGTCTTGCAGGGGATTTTGGGGATTTTGCTAGCTTGTCTCATAACAATGCATTTAGACTTTTTAAAATAATATTCTTGATCTTCTGCCATTTACCGATGGTTGAATCATCACTGTTTGTACTCTAAGAGCAGTGTTCAGAGCTGACACAAGAGGATGCATTACGTTTGCTTCTCCAGTCATTCCTTTAAGCTTAGCTACCCGAGGCTATAAAACCTGTGGAGTCTGGATAGAGTTGCACTGCTTACCTGTTTATTCTCGGACTCCTTCACCGACTGATTGACATGGTTGAGAATCTGTCGACAGCATTCGGCTGCTCGTCTTACTTTGTCTTTCTCCTCTGACTCATCTGTTGGAGGAAGATACAGACCGAACACGTTTCAAGAAGAGAATAATAAAATTTTTAAAAACACCCAGGCCAGCCGGGTGCCCGCCATTCCCTCCAGTGTCCACTATTGCCAAGCTCAGATGAATATGAGGAGAATCACCTCCTCCTTAATCGCTAGTTATACTTTACATTTATTGCCTTCCTCTGACAATGCCAAGAGAGCCACAATTTAACATGACTGCCAAATAATGTGCGGCTCCTCCTTCAGAACATCTCGGAATAATAATGGGGATTTAAGAGCATTGCTCTAATTTACTAATGGTTAGTGTCCAGCCAGAAAATGCTTTCTGAGAAGCCAGCATAGTACAGAGAAAAACATTGAGGTCTGTTATACATTTACACGAAATATATATTTTTTAATATTACTACTTTTTAAATTTAGTTTCAATTAAAATAACTGGAACTAAAATAAAACAAATATAATGATGAATAAAATCTATGTTGATACATTTAAATATAAATGTAGGAAAATAATGACAAAAAAAAGTACATTTTAAAAATTAAATCAATCCAAATAACTATTAATAAAAACTCACTTCATTCAAAACTAGAAGTGAGTATTTTTCAGGACTCAAAACTGAATGTGTTTAGCCAAGAAGTAGCTGTCTGTCACATCACTTGCATAGTTACGGCATGAGGTGAAAATGTCACAAATAATTTTTCTGCTGTCAATCACTAACGTTAGGATTTTACAGAAAAATGACAGAAAACAGGAGTTAGTGGAGGAGAAAATACCTGTTAAACACAACACAACAGGAATCACACCTGATAGTAAACCCAGTGTTAATCTTAAACATAGATTAATACTGCATCGAGTAAGCCTTTATTTCATTTTATTTTAATGTAAATCAAAGTCAAACTCCCTGTTTTCATCTGGTATTTACATTCAATACTGCTCCACTTTTGCCTGGTTTTGTTGAGACTTAAAAATTAAATTTTTGTTCTTATTTGTATTGTTCATATTCATTCCCTTATTTGTATGACACACAAGTACTATTGAATTAACAAACCAGTGGTAGTCGCTTACGAGTGAGTGGGAAATGAAGTGAATAAAAAGGATGTGGGTGGTAACTTTAATTTTGATAATCCCTATGTTTTGGTACAATGCAACAAAGTTTATTTCTCCCAACAAATCCCATTATAATCACATGTTCAGTCATTAGACTGAGAATAGCTGGTCTTTTGTGGCTATTTGAATGCATTCAACCATTTGTGTGCTTACAATGTGAAAGCAATCCTATTTAAAGAGTTTAACTAAATCTGGAAGCAGCCAAAAGTGACCCCATTTACACCTCTATTTAGTGTTGTCTACTTGTGATCAGATTGATGAAATTCCACTTAAAGGGAAAGTTTACACAACAATGAAAATTTACTCACCATTTACCAAACCTTTATAAATTTATGACAAAGACAAAAGAAGATACCTTAAGCAAAAACTATGGAACGTGATGGTTCAGGCTTCCAGATATCTTCTTTTGAGTTCAACATAAAAAAAGTCAGAGTAGAAGAAAGAAAGGGTGAGTAAATGATGACAGGATTTTCAGTTTTTGGGTGAACTATCCCTTTAAAACCAAGTGTAAACACGGCCAAAAACACTAATAGACTATTGAAAGCTTGGGTGCTTAAAGAAGAAAGATACCTGTGTATTTGGCAATGTTGTCCATTAATATCGGGTATTTGGTAAACCTCTGCATCTCTGCAGGGATGATGTCCTTTAGCTGTAGTCGCCGACACAGTCGATTGCTTTCAGCCTCCTGCAAATGATGCAGTGATCATCAAACAAGAAATTGAGGACAGCAGTACAAGCAAATCCACAACAAAATCCCCCCTAATCTTTTGCATATTTCCTTGTTATCAAGAGTCTCCAACATCATGAATAATACACTTCGTGTGGATTTTATCCTTCTCTCAAGTGCAGAAAGTAATCCTCTGCAAACCACAATATTGTGATCCGTCAGCAAGGTGTGTGAATGAATCCCTGATGTCTTTGTAAGCAACTTTGAAATCTCTAAATACCCTCTGTCGCAAATGCCTTTAAGATGTTCTTTAGAAGAACTTTAAACCTAAATGCATTTATGATGCCATTAACAGTACCCATTCATTTCAATTGCATGAAATATAACAGCATGAACATTCATGTAACTATCTCCATTTCTGTTCCAAGTCAAATTAAACCACATAATGTAATGATGAGTAAATGATGCCAATTTTGTACCATCTGCTTATTTAAAATGTCAAAAAGCTGTTTTTCTAAAATATGCCACTTGAAAAAAATAACATTTGATGTTTGTGACATTATATTCTAATACTTGCACACTCAATGGGCAGATTACCACATTTCAAAGACTGTGTATATTGAGAGGATGTTAAATATCAAGTTGTATTTTCTGTTTCCAGCATTCACTTCTAACACATGATGAATAAAAAGATTATAAAACCGTACAGCAACACAAGCTCTCAACACTCTCAGGACTGCAACAACTGCATGTGCCTAAAGACAAGAAACTCTGATCTTCAAGATAAGCAGATCTGGCAGTATATTCTACAAATTTAGCTCCAATTAGACAAAATCTCTTTTGTCTTCCGTTTTCTCTGATGTTTAGCTGCCAGGCACAGCTGATACAATTAACAATTCAGATATATTACTCATTTAAAGCACTTCTGCTGTTTTTGTTCTAAAATGACTTAAGATATCAATCAACTACATTTAAATAGCAATTAAAGCATGCAAGTATACAGTATGCACATACATAAATGCATACACACAAACAAACAAACAAACAAACAAAAAGCACACTTATTAATTGCAATAAAGCATTTTGTTCTTCATTCATTCATTCATTTTCCTTCGGCTTAGTCCTTGATTTATCATGGGTCGCCACAGTAAAATGAACTGCCGCATTTTATTCTTAAAAACACAATTATTTAATCCTATTAAAAAAAATTGCAGTTCATGAATTCACACATTCTATTGCTCAAGGGAAACAAAGATTTTAAATGTATAATACAATTTTAGAAAATTTAGGATTCAAAGTAGGATTCAAAATTCATATTATAATAAATAATTGCTATTTTATGTCAAATTAGCAAGGTCATGCAATAATTCTTTTATAAATAATATAAATTGTTTATAATAATATATACAGTATTTGTAATATTTAATTCTATTATATATTTATATTTAATAAAATGTAATATTAGAATAATTCATTGTAATATTAATGACATAAATCTAATAATTATAACAAAAAAGTCATCATATCAGGGGTGTAACGATTCATTCACTTTCTCGATGCATTGATTACAAATCCTGCCATTGCATATGAATCGATTTTGAAAAGTGTACTTTGAATCGTGAATCGTTTGTCTTTGTCTATTTCATATATAAAAATCGAACGATTCTCGATTACATGACGATGCATAATGTCAAAAATAATTCAGATCTTACATTACTTGCGTATGTGTATAGTCAGCTGCGCCCTTATTAGAGTGGCACGGCGGATTACGTCACTAACACTCACGCCTGTTTGTTGTGTTTCGGATAAACAGAGAACCATAAACAGCAACTTTGGTTTTCACAAAACAAATGGAAGGACAGACAAGCTCGTTGCAGTTAGGAAATAGTACAACAAACTTTAGCAACATCCTTAAACTTAAGCTCATCCTTCACTGTCATTGTCATCATTACTCATATTTTTCCTTTACACCGGACCTCCTCAGTTGCTACATATATTCTATTTTGTCTGAATAACACACAATGTGACACACCACAGGAAAAAGGTATATTTTTCATTTTAAAATAAGTTTTTGTCTTAACCGTCTCTGATGACGACGCTTAAGTTTCTATTTTAGAATCGCTTAATTCTGCGCTGTCTCGGCTGGAACAATATATGGAAAAGATTTACAGCCCTACATCATATTATAGAACAACACTGATGCTGCAGCTCTCGTTACCCTACAGCCAGCAAGGAGTCTCAACCCACCTGCATGAAGGAGGAGAAACGCTGGTCCTTCTTCTGCCGGGATTTGATAAGCTCCAGGGCAAAGGGCTGGTTACTGCAGAAAGTGCCCACTGCTTGCTTGATCTCCTCCTCCTCTCCATTGCTGAACTAGAAAACAACAAGCCAGAGGACACATGGGTGAGTGGGAGTCTCATCACCCAGACAGGACCCACAACATCTTACCAGCAAAACACAAGCCCTTACCCAAGACAGCAACTCGTCTCCTATGTGGTCAATCACAGACGTCTCGTTCTTCTTGCGAATCGCTGTCATTTGATCCACAATTCTCACTTAAATTTAAAAGAGCAGATGCCGTGAGACATGTGGGTTGGATTATTTATATAAATGTGAGTTTGAAGAAAAAAAAGAAGAAAAAAAAGCATACCGTGGAGTTGGATGATTTCCTCCAGGTTGGTGAATATGTACTTGATGTCAGCAGGGGGCAGTATGTTGTCTAGATTGAGCTTCTGGTAGAAGACCTTGTCCAGGACCTTCAGCATGCGGACGTGAGCTCGCTCTGTGTAGAACAGCTCTGAGAGCATCAGACAGACAGAGGTTTAGAGCATAAAAAGTACAGGGAGTGAAAAATTACCACAAGAAAAATTAAACCACAATGTCTCATAAAAAATATTACACCAAAAATATGTTGCACATTTTCACCCACAAAACTTTACACAAAAATTAAACTTGTTTTCTATCAGTTAATACTGATAATTAGCATGATAAATGTCAAATCTCTATGTCTTTAAAGTTTCAAGACAGATTTTTGAGTGTAAGTTGTAGTAGCAGAAACTGTTTTGACTGTCAGAATATGACAAAAACATGCTAAAGGGATAGTCACACAAAAAAAACAATCCTGCCAACATTTAATCATCCTTCACTTGTTCCAAACTTGTTTGACTTTCCTTCTGATGTTACACACAAAAGAAGATACTTTGAAATAACCTGCAACCATTGACTTGCATAGTATTTATTTGTACTACTATGTTGCAGGTTTTCAGCTTTCTTTTAAATTTTCTTCTTTAGTGTTCAACAGAATAAAGAAACTCAAAAGATTTGAAACCACTTGAGGTAGAGTGAATATTAAACACATTTTTATTTTTGGGTGAACTATCCCTTTAACCAGATGACTATTTTTCCTTTAAAACTTGTCTACATTTATAAACAAATAGAAATATGATTAACATGATCTCCCAATTCTGCCATAATACCATGGTGCAGTTACTGTTACTACACTAAATCTGTGAAATCAGTAAGTCTTCTAACAGTCTCGTTCATGGTACAGGGTTTCTCATGTTTGTTTCAACTAGATTTTAGCTATAAAAAAAATAAATAAAAAATCACAGAGACATTTATTTAATTCAAATTCTTGTGTTTGGAGTTGCTCACATGATCTATTTGAAACCCATCTGAGAGTCTGAGAACATATAAATAGCCCGTATAACACAAATGAGCAGTGCCGTTTAGTGAAGTATATGCATTATGCCAGTTATCAAACATGTAATAAAGGGTCAGTTCACCCAGAAATCAATTCTCACCCCCATGTTGTTCCAAACCCCTGAGACCTTTGTTGCTGTTCAGAACACAAATTTTGACAAAATCTTATGAATGTGCACTCTATACTGACACTGAGGAGATGAAACTGTTCAATAAAGTCATTATTTTTGTTTTGTGTGCACAAGTTTTCTTGTAGCTTCATAATTTTCTGGTTGAACAACCCCTATGCTCTGTTTTGAGTTAGTTTTTTTTGAACGAGCTGGGAAACTTGCTGTCTATGGAGGACGAGGGAGCTCTCAGATTCCACCTGAAATATCTTAATTCGTGTTCTGAAGATGAACAATAGTCTCAGGAATTTGGAATGAAATGAGGGTAATTATTGACAGAACTTTTATTTCTTTAATAAGAATTAATTAACCCTTTAATGTTTTATCGAGGAAAAAACTATATTGTGATAATTAGTGTTACTGTTTCATTACCCAGTTACATGTCAAAATTACATTCAAAACAACATCTGATAAATAAAAAACAAAAATCTAGTCAAATGTTTTGTGCACATTAAACCTACAAATCAAAAGTGTTCTTGTCTTGATTCAACCAACCCAGAAATCTGTCTTAACCAACATTTTTGCAAAACTCCAAAAAGCTTTGACTCAATGTACATTTTACTGTTACACTGCCATAATGTGTGGAAAATGCCGCCACGGGCACGTTTTTTTCATGAGCCAGTGTTGTGAATCACATAGTGAAAGGTGAACAAGACTGTACCATTAATGACTTCTTGTCTCTTGATCTCGTGGGGTGTCAGGCCTGCTAAAACATCACGCCCGACCAGCTGCTGCCAGTTTGGAGGATCTACATCAGAGTAAACATCACTCCCCTGATCATCCTCACTCTGCAGATCCACAAACCTGTGAGGGAGGAGATGCTACATAGATTAACGCTCTCATTAATTGAAACCTGCATCTATATTTGAATATGAGACTTGCTGCATGTTTCCTTTAAAGAAAAAACAGCACTTAATGCTATATTTTAACCAGCTGTTTTTGCTTTATTCTAAACTCTAAAACTACTAAACTGAGCGAATCAGTCAATATATGATGTTTAATATACATTTATATGAGTCACTACTTTGAAGATATAAGATTTTATGACCTGGCACAAAATAGAAAGCACAGGCAACAGAGGAAACGTTCTCATCACAGCTGGTTAGGAAGGAAATAAATAGCTTTTATCGACTGTGGCTTTATCAAGTTTCTTCTAGTTAGGACACAGTGTATATAGAGTGACGTGAGTGATTGACAAAAGCCAGTGACCAGTACCTTCTGCTCAGTTTAGGTGTGCCCGCATCAGGGAGTCTGGAAAAAAAAAATAAAAAATGAGTACACACATGCTTGCTTAGATTAGCAGCTAAATCAATGGTATTGGTTTTATAATGAGCACAAATCACACACTGTTTATATTACCTTATCTAATTACTGTTTATAACAGTAGGCAATTTATCATATTAATTAATACACTCTCAATAGTATGTCATCTGGTAAAACAATAAACTCCAATAATTCCAAATTGCAATAATGATAAAATCTTTAAATTGTCAAATCAAGGTTGAATAAGCACATTTATTCTGCAGCCCAGATTATTTTTTACATTTTAGTCTGGCATTTTGTTCATTGATGATTTTATAAGTTTGTTTAGTCAGAATTATTATTTCTTGTTCTCTCATGGTCTCATTTAGCCAAGGGAAAAAAAAATAAACATTTTCCATCACGGATTTCATTACTGAAATTAAAAGGATAATTTACCCAAAAAATAGCATTTCCTGTTAATTTACTCACTCCCAGGTCATTCAAGATATAGGTGTGTTTTTCTTCAGCAGAACAATAAAGATGCTCAATCTGTGGTCCTTGGTGATTATTATAATTGCATTCAATGGTTATAGTTTTTCTTAAATTCAAAATAAACACATGCAAACAAGTCCAAATAAATACCCATGGCTTCTGGTGATGCACTGATGACACTTCTCTACACACGCGCGATTGTGTTACCGCAGATAAAACCATGCAGTCAGACAGGAGGTCAGGTGACGCAGACTGTTGACAAGACAATGAAGAGCACGTGCTCGCAAAAATCACAGAGAACTGTTTGACCAGGCTGTGGATTAAAGCTAATATTATTGTAAATAATGTTCAATTTCTTACAAAGATTAATCAATTCCATCAATCACCAGAAACCATGGCTATTTATTTGGACTTGTTGCATTTAGGGCGGCTCAGTGGTTAGCTCTGTCGCATCAAAGCAAGAAG
Organism: Danio choprae; assembly: GCA_903798125.1. NCBI lineage: Eukaryota > Metazoa > Chordata > Actinopteri > Cypriniformes > Danionidae > Danio > Danio choprae. The sequence continues at coordinate 6,137,652 of CAIGQW010024412.1, forward strand.
GTCTCTGGTTCAAGTCCCGGCTGGGCCAGAAGGCTTTTCTGTATGGAGTTCTCCCAGTGTTCACGTGGGTTTCCTCTGTGTGCTCTGGTTTCACCCACAGTCCAAAGACAAAGTAATCGTGTAAACAAAATATGTGTGTATGAGAGAGTGTATGGGTTGCAGCTAGAAGGACATATGCCATAGTAATTTGTGGTTCATTTCGCTGTGGCGACTAAGCCGAAGGATACCGAGTATGTGTTTTTTTTATTTTAAGAATTACCAAGGATGAATTCAACTAAAAATATTTTACGTGAAGGTAAGTCAATTAACAGTAAATTTTCAGTTAGGATTTTTGGGTGAACTCTCCCTTTAAACTTCTTAAACACCAGCAAAATCTGCATGGGATTTACGCCCTAATGTGAAACTCCTGACTGAGACATATACTAAAATGAAATCTACTGAAATGGATGGATTTTGCTTATGAAATGCAATCAATATTGCAATGAGCAATTAAACTTGACTACGTTAGTCTGAAATAATACAGAACCAGACATTCTCTGCTGCATGTGCTTTTTTTGTATGTACTTGTCTCCATCTCTGTCTTCATCCAGTTGGTCCACACTGTATGGGATGTAGTCACAGGGTGGGTAGATGCTGTCCAGTGGATCTCCAGACTGCAGCCCATCACTTAGCCGAGGAACCACAGCAGACGGGCTCATATCTGAACACAAAGAAGAGCCAGTCTCAGACAGCTTACTTAAGAAATGAACAGAACAATCACTCTGGAGATGCAGTACTCACTGAACTCAGGGTCCCTGCCAGAGGGGTCTGATGGTAAGCCGTAGGGGGTGCTAAACAGGGGAGAGGGGATCAGTCCCGGGCTGTGGAGCAGGTCTGAGCCCTCACTTGACTGACTGCCCCGCAGACGTCCGCCATCGATCAGCTCTGAGCCGCCCAGCGCCGGCTGAGACATCTGCTTCTGAGGCCTCTGCTTGATGCTGTCCCCGGTCCTGCCAGCTGCTCAAACACACAGCAAACACCATTAGCATCAATACTAAACTTTTGCCACCTAGAGGACGGAAGGCAAAATTAAGTCCACAAGACAAAAAAAAAAAACCTGCCAGGAATCGAAAAACATTCAGGCTTTAAAATATAGCATTTTACACACACCAATGCTTTATTAGCATAATTGTTTTGCAAAAAATAGCAATATCTTTTTTTTAAAGGTTACAATGTTTTCTTTTTTTCTTTAAAATGTTAATTAATTCTT
>CAIGQW010024412.1:6138910-6166476 GCA_903798125.1 Danio choprae
AACACATTATTATCAATGTTGAAAAAAGAATAATTCAAAAAACTGTTTAAAAGAAGACCATTTAAAACCATGTCATACATTATAGATGTTTTTACTGTATCTCTTCTTGCTAAATAAAAGCATTAATTTCTGGTATAAAGTATTAAACCTTTTTGAGCAAGAGTTATACATAAAAAAATTATACATTATTGATACAGCCTATAAAAGGTAATTTTTTTGTCTAAATAAATCTTTTTTTAAATTCTGAATTAAATGTTATTTTCAATTTACATTATTACCATATTTAAACAAATAAACATACAGTCAACATGGCCAGGAAACAATATATATGTAAGGTACATTTTTTCCAAAAATCCATTGTTTAATGTTGTAAATCCTCATAAAAAGATCAAAGCCTTAAAAAATGTGTTCAATAGCTCCAGGTTGTAGGACTTTTCGTTCGACTTACATGGTACTGAATCGGTGCGAATGGGCCACCGTGGGGGCACCCGGATGGGGAAGCGAGGCTTTTTCAGTTTCTCCTCCCCATCCTTTTCTGTTTTGCTTCTCTGTTCAGGAAGGATAAAACAACAATCCTCAGGGTAACAACACTGCCATGGCAAGACTATGAAGATAATTACTCAGTTCCAAACCCTAGTTAACTGCTTATAAGGGTATCATTTCAAGACATAATTTGTGTGCTAATTAAACTACCTCTTAAAGAGACAGCACACCCCAAAAAAAACTAAAATTTACTCATCTGCTTATTCCAAACCTGAATTACTTTCTTCTGTTGAACACAAAAAAGATATTTTGAGAAATGTTGGAGTCACTGGTTTCCATTTTATTTTTCCCCCATTATGGATCGTAATGACTACCGGTTTTCCAACATACTTCAAAATATCTTCTATTGTGCTCAAATGAAGAAACAGAGATTACAGTGAGTAAAATGTAATTTTTGGAAGAACTATCAGATTGTGTAAAACATTACAAGAAATGGCACATACCCTCAGTTTAGAAGGAAGGAAATTAATTCGAACTCGTTTGGATTCCAGGTTTCGTTGCTCTTTCGCCCGAACTCCCAGATGCTTCATGTACACGAAGATCACATACTGTATAGTGGAGCTGGAAGAGAACAAACTCAGATTTTAATGCTAAACTGAACTCTTCCCTCACTCTCTGTCCAACTAGAGCACAGCGATGAGCATCGAAGTCATTCATTTCCTAATTTAGATTTGAGTCTCAGAGGGTTCTGTTGTGCCTGTTGAGTGCTGTTGGCTCCATGTGGTCGACTCCTTCTGTTCCACATGACTCCTATCTTATTGTGCCTTCTGCCATATGTCACAAAACACGCGTACAAGTTTCCCCATCTATCTTCTCGCATATGTCCTGTACATTCATAAATCATACAGGCTTGTGGTGTTTCCATATGGCATCTCAAATATGTTTGCCTACATTATGGTAAATGAGGACTAGGAAATGCATGAGGATTAGAAATCTCATTAAGTCGCTCTGTTCGGCAGCATCTTGCATTTGTGTCAAGTGTCAATGTGCTGGAACCCCAAGCTGACAACTTACAAACAAATCCGACACAATGCCTTCAAGCACAATCAAACAACTCTCATCCACAATAAAAAATTCTCACCATTTCTCTTCTTCTGTGGGTTGTGAAGTCAACCTGTAGGAGACACATATAAGATGAAGGAAAACCATGAAGGAAATAATTCTAAGTATGTTAAATAGTGCTGAATGATGTGTATTTCCACAAAAATAAAATAACATTTGCAATAAAGGTAAATAATTTCCAAATTGTTTTATATTTTGATATTTATGTATTTGCAAATGTCAAAATTAATTTGACAATACCATATTTTAATCGTATGTTTTATTATTACATAAATAAAATATATGAATGCTTTAATTTTTATATTGTTTCAATAACTAAATGTTGACCAAACAGCTACAGTAGTATAAATACAGTAATAATCTTGTATAGAAAAACCTACATTTCTGAATATAATAGTTAGAACATAATACGTATAAAAAGAAAACAACATTTTGATTGTTTTAAATTCGCATGCTTTCGAAACTGAAAATGACATCATACACAGTATTAATAGCTATCCTATAAAGGCTGTGAAAGACTGCAGAACTAATTTAATGTTATGAACTAAAGGAGAAACAAAAAAACATCGTTTTGTTTAATATCATCAGCAAAATCAATGTAAATATATTATAAACATTCCATATATGGCCCAGCCCTCAGAGTGTGTGTGTGTGTGTGTGTGTGACACTCACAGAACGTCATCTATCTTGGAGAGGATGTTTTCAGCACAGGCTCTCTCTCTGTCCACAGCCAGCTGTTCAGAGTCCAGACGAGACAGCTCTGCATCCGCCAGGGTCAAGCCCATACTGCGCTTCTGCCTGCAAGAGTGCATGCAGGACATTTAAAGGTGATACTCAATCTCAAAAAGAACACAAGTGATGGCACAGGTGAGCTATGATAGATGCTTGTATCCCACACCTGAAGTCTTCCAGGTTCCTCTGTACATCAGGTAGGAGAGTTTCCTGCATTATCTGTATGTACTGCCTGTGTAATTCCTCAGGAATCAGTTCTTGTCTCCTTCGCTCTGACAACACATACAAAAATCAAGCAGTCACACAAATATTTTTTTTATATATTGACTGAATAAGTATGTATGCTATGTATGCATTTATCTCCCCCAAACGTATAAACACTGAGGTGCCTTTATACTAGTGCATTATTGTTTTAAAATGTTGTTTTAGCATGGAAACGCTCCTCATCCAGACTGACTTTATTGCGTTTCATAAAAATGATTTGTCAACACTATATAGACTGGAACGTATAATACATGACAATTGACAAACTTGACATGCGCATATTTTGACTGCACCTGTACTTGTAGTCTACCTGTTGTGCTATGATCATAAGAAAAGGGTTTGATGAACCAGTGAATGATGCACAACTGAAAAACAGTCAGAGGGTGTTTAGCTCATTTGGGATTATGACACGTGAAGCCATACGTCAAGTATACTTCAGTTTTTACATGTGTGCAGGAGTCTGTATATAGTGCAAACATTTCTTCAACAGGACAGAAAATGTGTATGCAAATGTTGCTACCATGTGTACAATGTAGGTGCAGTTTGCACATGTGCTTTTAACTGTTTTTGCACTACTCAGTTTTCAACATATCAAACATAATCTGTATTAACCATAGTTTGAAGCCATTGTTTCACAGTTAGAAAAGAAACAGAGAAAGCTCAAAGAATGTTCTGATTTCTTTTAACCTGTTTCCCGATTTAACATTAACTGCTAGAACAAGAATTAAGAAACTGATGTCTCTATTACGATATTTTTTATTAAAACTATATAAAGATTTCCAAAAGATTTGTCCATTTTGTTGCTACACTACAGTTAGGCAAGTATACACAAACACACGTCTCACAAAAGCACATTTTAACACACCCATTTATGATCAGTAAACAACCTGCGTGAACAAAAATGGCTCATTTGTACCATAGAGAAAGTAGACGTCACTTCATAAGCAATGTCAACATGACACACGGGGCAGCGTGACCAAGAACTTCAGAAGCTAAATCCATAATTACATGGAAAACCAACATGTACGTTAAACAGGATTTGTGCCCTCTGAACAATTGCAGGTTTCCCACCATGAGCTGAAAAATGATTATGTGTTTGGATGTTGAAATGAACACTGCAAGGGTGAGAATGGGTTTTGTGCTTCTAAAATTAACTCCGCTTACCGAGTTCAGAGGAGATGGATTCAGGCACAGCGACTTTCAAATTCTGTTGAACAAAAATAATGAATTAAAATATTTCTGACAAAACAATCGGTTGAATTTGTTTTTGCCTGCAACGTAACTACAAACATTAAAATAACAAGGTAAGAAAACAGTTCTAAGAAGAAAAAAACATACAATTTCCATCCATCTGGCAGAAAGAGAACAAAGTTCGCTGCAGGGAAGACTCGCACCCACTCACAAACACACAGAGAGTAGAAGAACAACAATATGTGATGACCGTGGAGGTAAAAGGTTGTCTGAGAGCGCATATGCTTCCTGACCCTGAGGCTGCTGGGAAAGGAGTAACCCTCCACACACCTCTCAGGACAAAAGGCACAGTTGATCTGGGTGGATCAGGCTTTTGCCTTAACATGCCCACAGACCAATTGACACCAAGGCAGTGCAGACAATGACGGGTTTGTGCAAGAAGAGATGAGGTGCGAAAAGTTCCACTTACTGCCCCCCGGTCTATGAAGAACGTCAAGAAGTCCATGAAGATGCGCCGAGTTTCTTTGGAGTTGGTCTGTTTGTAGAGGTCAGCATACAGATAGCAGAGCTTTGGAGAACATTGAGAGATGAACAGACTGATTTGAGGATTTGCACTTACTTAAAAACACATTGAAATAAAAAAGTTAACCTTACCTTCACAAATCAGTAAAAAAGGTGGTATAATAAAGAAAAAAGTCTGAATTACAAGTTTTTATCTCACAATTATGACTTTTATTTTCTTCAGAATTGCAATTATTTTTTGAATTCGTTCATATGCTCTCTCTCTAAATTCTGAATTTCTTCCACAGAACTACAAGATAAAATGTGGCTATTGCAAGTTTTATTATACAATTATGTAATATTCCAAAATTCAATGCAATTCTCTGGAAAAAAAGACATAAAACTTGCATTTAAACTAGCAGATCTGAATTATTATTATTTGCAATGAACATTAATATTTAAAAAAAAAAAAATCAATCCAGTGGTCAAAAAACAATTTACTGAATGCTCACATACAGTGAACCTAATAAACATGAACAATTTAACTTTTGGCTGGAAAAGGTGGCCTTAAAACATAAAAAAAACATGCTCAAAGCTATTTTTTAAAACAACTCTCAGGGATATTTTTAGCCCATTTAATATCATTCAGACAAAAAAACCCAAATCTGATTGCTTAGAAAATCACGACCAACAACACTAGTCATGTTTGCCTTAGCAAGCACTGTTAATTACAGCTGGAACTCACCAGAGGTGCAGGGTCAAACAGAGAGATCACATGATGCAGAAAAGCAGCAAGATGAGCAGGTCGAGTCTTGAGCAGCTGGATACTCTGAAAGCAGCTGCACTGACCATTAACCTGGAGCACATCAGATCATGTTCAGATTCAAATCACAGTCTGAGCCCTTAGAAAAAGAAACTGAGAATACCTGCTCCTGCTCAGAGTCAAAGTCATCATCTTCAGCAGCAATGATCTCAGAATCCTGACGAGACGGTGGGCTCCTTACGGTGGATGAGAATCGAGAATCCTACAACAGGAAGTAGAAGTGTGAAAATTGCACTTGCATGAAATCAGATGGTAAGGTCTACACAAAGGTGTTTATCAACACAAATTGCCTTGATTTTATGCTTTTAAATGAAACTTGGCTTGATGACAGCTGTAGTGCAGCAGTCCTGAATGAAACCGCCCCGGCAAATTTTGACTTTATGAGTGTTTGCAGAGCCAATAGGAGAGGTGGAGGCATTGCTGCCCTGTTTAAAGATGTCTATGAGTGTAAACAAGTGTCATTTGGTGACTATTTGTCCTTTGAATATCTGAGTATAGCACTAAAGGGTGCTCCACGCATCTTACTGATCATTATCTACAGACCTCCAAAATATTCTCCAACTTTTATTGATGACTTTACAGAGCTGCTATCAATAGTAACCTCTGAATTTGACTATTTTACTATTGCTGGGGATTTTAATATTCACATTGATAATCCAGAAATCAATGCTGCAAAAAAACTCATGACTGTTTTTAACACTTTTGATCTGACTCAACATGTTCAAGGACCCACACACAATCGTGGACACACTCTAGATTTAATTATAACTAAGGGTTTACACATTTCATCGACTGTTGTTAAGGATGTTGCTCTATCTGATCATTTCTGTATTTTCTTTGATATATTGATCACTCCAGCCATTGAAGACAGATCTGTGTCTGTCAGAAAGAGATGCATAAATGAGAACACTAGTGAGCAGTTTATGAAGGCCATATCGCTAGCACCAAGCATATCTGCACACTCTGTTGACTCTCTCCTTGATTTGTTTAACTCTAAAGTTAAGAATGTCATAGATGACATTGCTCCTGTTAAAGTCAGGAAGATGACTGGGAGACAGAAAGCACCTTGGACAAGGTCAACAGTTGTAAAGATGATGAAAAGACAGTGCAGAAAAGCTGAGCGTATGTGGAGGAAGACTAAACTAGTAGTCCATTATAACATCTATAAAGACAGTCTTCATGCTTTTAATGTGGAACTAAACATTGCTAGGCAGACTTTCTTTTCAAACCTTATAAACAGCAACCTAAATAACGCTCACACCCTCTTTGCAACGTTAGTGAGACTCACAAACCCCCTCGGTAGGATTCCCAGTGAACTACTCTCTGAAAGCAAATGCAATGAGTTTGCTAATTTCTTTACTGATAAGATCAATAATATCAGGAAGGCAATCAGCTCATCCAATCAGCCATGTTGTGTCGACGTCACACAAGCTCAACCACAACTTAAGAAATCAGACAGTATGTCTGATTTCATGGCAATTGATGGTAAAATCTTAGAAGAGATCGTGCAAATTCTGAAAACATCAGCCTGCAGTCTTGACACGCTCCCCACATCATTCTTCAAAATGGTGTTTAACTGTTTAGAAATGGATCTTCTAAAAGTGGTGAATGCTTCACTTCTCTCAGGGACTTTCCCAAACTCACTTAAAACTGCAGTTTTTCTTGAAAAAGAGTAACCTGGATAACACCCTATTGGGCAACTACAGGCCAATTTCAAACCTCCCTTTTATTGGCAAAATCATTGAAAAAGTGGTTTTTAACCAGGTTAACACGTTCTTAAGCTCCAAGGGATGTTTAGACAATTTTCAATCTGGTTTCAGAGCACATCACAAATACATAAATAAATACAGATTCAGGCAAACTAACAGTGCTGGTATTGCTTGATCTCAGTGCTGCATTTGACACTGTCGATCACAGCATACTTCTGGATAGGCTGGAAAACTGGGTTGGGCTGTCTGGGATGGTCCTTAAATGGTTCAGATCTTACCTTGAAGGGAGAGGTTACTATGTCAGTATAGGTGACCATAGGTCGAGGTGGACACCCATGACATGTGGAGTCCCACAAGGCTCAATTCTGGCACCTCTCCTGTTCAACCTTTATATGCTCCCACTGAGCCAAATAATGAGAAAGAACCAAATCTCCTACCACAGCTATGCTGATGACACTCAGATCTACTTAGCCTTACTGCCTAATGACTACAGCCCCATTGACACCCTCTGCCAATGCATTGATGAAATTAACAGTTGGATGTGCCAAAACTTTCTTCAGTTAAACAAAGAGAAAACTAAAGTCATTGCATTTGGGAACAGAGATGAGGTTCTCAAGGTGAATGCGTACCTTGTCTCTAAGGGTCAAACAACAAAAAACAAGGTCAAGAATCTTGGTGTGATCCTGGAGTCAGATCTGAGTTTCAATAGTCATGTCAAAGCAGTAACTAAATCAGCATACTATCATCTCAAAAACATTGCAAGAATTAGATGCTTTGTTTCCAGTGAGGATTTGGAGAAACTTGTTCATGCTTTTATCAGCAGCAGGGTGGATTACTGTAACGGCCTCCTCACTGGCCTTCCCAAAAAGACGGTTGCAGCTCATCCAGAACGCTGCTGCCAGGATTCTGACTAGAACCAGAAAATCAGAGCACATCTCACCTGTCCTCAGGTCTTTACACTGGCTCCCAGTTACCTTCAGAATAGATTTTAAAATATTACTACTTGTCTATAAATCACTAAATGGCCTAGGACCTCAATACATTACAGATATGCTCACTGAATACAAACCTAACAGATCACTCAGATCTTTAGGATCATATAAACTAGAAATTCCAAGAGTTCAGTCAAAGCAGGGTGAATCCGCCTTCAGCTACTGCGCCCCCTGCTGCTGGAATCAGCTTCCAGAAATGATCAGATGTGCTCCAACGTTAGGTACATTCAAATCCAGACTTAAAACACATCTGTTTAGCTGTGCCTTTACTGAATGAGCACTGTGCTACGTCCGACAGATCGCACTATTATGTCTTTCTTTTCTTTTTCATTCTTTTATAACCTGTTTTAACACATTTTAATCTGTTTTTATCTGTTTTCATATTATTTGTTTTTTATTTATTCCTGTTTATGTAAAGCACTTTGAATTGCCACTGTGTATGAAATGTGCTATATAAATAAACTTGCCTTGCCTTACCAGAAGCAAAGGTACTCACCAGGTCAGAGCCGTCCTCAACTTCAGGAGAAGGACAGGAGTTGAAGCTGTCTCTGGGGGTGCTTTTCGGACTGGAACAGTTAGAGTCCCGCTGACTCTCTGGAGAGGCTGGGTAGAAGCGTCGGTGGACCTGAACATCACACACACACACACACACACACACACCATAAACACAATTAATTACACCACTGGGAAGAAGATCCACTGAGTACACTCAAGATAAGTACCACTGTTTAACTGAGATCAGTGAAAATTTCTCAGAGAAAAACTACACTTACAGATGGCACTGAATTTCCACTCCAGAAAGGCTCCAGGCTGAAATCTCCCTTATATTGATCCTCATCCGCCCATGAGCCATCTTCACTGTTCCTGAGACACAGACTCTCCTATAGAGCACAGATTTACAGTCAGGGACATAATTGACATAATACGCTGTTTATTATAAGTGGCATAATACGTTTTTCATGACATTTCTGAAACTAACAGCCTTCTAAATAGTTGTCAAGCAATATAATCACTAAGACCAGTAGGCAATAATTATTAAAAGGAAGTCTTAGCAAACCATATTCTGGTGCATTTTGGGAAAAAAGTACATATATAATATGCTGGTATATATTACGCTATTATAAAAAAAGAAAACGTTAAACAGATATAATGTGAGGTAGAGGTTTTGATCTGAATATGATTGATACTGATCAAAAATGTCATACTTGTGTAGCCCTGTTGAACTGGCTCTGATGATGTGGAATGTGCTTTTTGGCTTCCTGGATGTCCCGTAGTGGTTTGGGTGTAGGGATTCTGCTGTAGTCCTCCTTCAGTCCCTAAATAATCAGAAATGTTCATATACTACATACTCAGACCTCTAATGCCAATGATACACAGGGCTTTTTTGAGCAATGTTGCTTGGCTACTTTTCTATTAAGAATGGGCAACAATATTGTATCTGTAACCCATTGCCCTAATTAGATGCCCCATGTCTCAGCTGGTTGCTCATTATGGCATCATTTCCAACGCTGCTCAAAAAGTTGCCCCATGTATCATCCGTATTTGATCTAGTCTTTAGTCTGATATTTAGATTCTGACCTGCGTGTCCTGTAGATCCTTTAAACCAGTTCTCTTGCTGTCCATTCTTTGGTTGGGTAGAGCACTGTTCTCTTCCTATGCCGAGAACGGTTGAGAAACAACGAGGAGGAGCAAATTAAAAATACAGAGGAAGTGATTTAATTGGTGGAGATATACAAGAAAGTAAAATGACAACAAATGAACAGAAAATGAAGGTATGAAGAGATTACCCATGATACAAGAGGAGAGGAGGTGCGTTCTGTTGCATTGTAAGAGTTGGGAGATGTAATAAAAGGGTCTGCAAAAACATCTGGTGACCCGAGACCCAAGTCCACCTCAGAGAGAGGGATCTGGGGCAAGCCGGGTGGTCGGCCTAATACTGTGAGGGCTACATAAGAGCCGGCTGGGAAGAGAGAAATAGATAAATAAGAACACGCATAAAATAATTAAATACTATTATGTAAAAATGAGTATCTAATAAATAAGCACCAGTATCTAAAGATAACAATTTTAGTTAATCCAAAACTGAAAATTCACTCACCATTTACTCACCCTAAAATAATCACAAACCTTTATGAGTATCTTCTGTTGAACACGCAAAAAATATATATTTTGAAGAATGTTAGAAACCCAGTAACCCAGTAACGAGAAAAAAATACACTGTGAGTGAATGGTTACCTGTTTCCAACATTTTTCAAAATAACTTATTGTGTTCAACTGAAGTGAAGGATAACAGAATCTTCAGTTTTGGGTGAACTATGAATTATGAATTAGTACAAGTATCTAAAATAGGTACTAGCATATAACATAAGCACTAAAGCGTAATGAATAACTACTAATATAAAATACAAGTTGAAATGAAAATGCATATTGGTCGAGACTGAAAAGTTGCTCTCAATGACAGACTCACACAGAAGTCAAATGGCAAAAAACTAGTTACAATACAACAGTCACTACTAAAATAATTACTAGCATGTAATGCATAAGCAGTGGTATCTATTCATCTAAGCAAGTGGTTGATACTCACATTTGATTAACTTCACCACTTCAACATGGTTTGATTGCGTCACCAAGGTCCCATTCACCTGCAAGTGAAGAAAGACATTTAAACAAGCCTTCAAACCTGACTGCAAAAACAATTATATTCAGGTTCTCCTTGTGTTGGTACACCAGCACAAACACAAGGTCAGTAAGTGGCCAGCAGGTGGCAGAACAGACAGATGCTCAAATGCAGTGGTGAACAGAAAGAAAGGCTGGGCAGTGAGTGAAACAGAGTAAACAGAAAATAGAGTTTCATAGATTAACTTATATGTGTCTCACCTTAACGATCCTGTCCCCTGTCTGAACACCTGCACGCATGGCAGCGCCATCTATTGACAAAAAGAAGATTCTTACATTTACAAACAAAAGGTGCTTTCTGGTGTGGTATGTGGGTGCCAGAGCTCTGTCTAGTTGCTGAGGGGTAGTGGGTGGTTTTTTGCACATCGCGATGTGGTTTGTGTGCTCCATTTACAAGGCACACAAATGGTTTTCGATGTCATTCTGCAAATGATGAAACCTCATGCATTTATTGTCTAATATAGACTCATTTGTGGAAATAGATTTGGACCAAATGAAATAACCAAAATGTGTGCTAGGAAGATTTATACTTTTTCAAAGTGTGTGCACTTTTTCTATACAAAATGCATAAGCACAAAAAAGTTACAAAAAATGAACTTGTTGAAGTTTTGCCTCTTTGGTGGATCATGGTCATTTTAGATGATTGGATTACATGCAAATGGAGACAAATTCCTGTTTACACCATATGTTTTATATTTAAATAGTCTCTTTTGTCCACTTAAATAGTCTCTTTTGTTTACTTGATAAATAAGTTACTAGGATCTTAAAAGATAAGTACTACTAGTAAGAAAACAGAATAAATATTAAAACTGCTTGCCAAAGTCATCTACTGTTTTGCGGTCTTCACTAGTTTGAACTGCTCTACTTTTCTAAATGTGAAAAAACAGCCTTGCAGGTTCAACAAAACAAACAAATAAATAAATAAATAAATAAATAAATAAAATGGGTCGTATTGTGTTATTAATAAAATTCATGGCATTTGTATTGTGCACAAACACTAATGTGTGTGTAACAACTGAAGCAAACTTCAGGCTTTACAGTCTTTTTATTCAATATTTCTTTCACTATCCTTTGTGCATCCCTATAATTTGTTCTCTTTAGAACATAAACACAACAGATCCATTTCTGAGCAACAGTGCAGTAATATCAGCTCGAGGAGGAGAGTCTCTATAAAAGACATCCACAGTAGCTGATGGGCAAGACAGCAAGACAAACATGAGTTTTACCCTGTTTGACGAGCTGCACGAAAACAGGGTTGTCCCCACTGACGGTCAGCCCGAAGCCATTCTCATCTTTCTGAATGATCACGCATCTCTGAACCAGCCCTGGAGAAAGAGAGAGAGAATAAGAAGCATGATTATTAGAAAAGAGCTATGAATCTGGCTTCGTAAAAGAGAGCTATGAATCTGATTTTGTCTTTATTTTAATCTATCAAAGTAGATTATAGTAACAATGATTCCAAAAAATTAATCGAAAATTACAGTGCAAGTAAGTGCATACAGGCACAGTCATAAAATACTTGGCAAATAAAATATCTGCAGAGATGTGAAATGAATGGTCTCTAATTAAAATCTAGCACCCTTTCCCAGAATAATGGAAAGACATAGGAAGTGATGAGAGATGTGGGTTATCGTGGTCATCTAATGCTACTAAGCTTGAGAAATGAGCCTGCTTAGCTCATCTGAAAACCACAGTTAACATTACAACATAAATGAGTATGAACTGAAGTGTAAACCGAGCAACCAATCACACAAAGGAAAACCTAGATCTGCGTCTTCAAGATGTCCTCTGTGAAAAACTCTCAATTTCTCAAAAAACTCAAAATCTTCAAGTGTGATTTACAGGCTGTCATTTACCACCGAATAAAATCAGTCCTTTCATTTGTAAAATGAAAACATTATTTGTCAATGGATGTGTACGAGTCTTATTTATGCATTTATAAGTGATTTAAAATTTGAAAGACCAAACTGAGCAATAAACAGAGTATATATACAGTCAAGTCCGAAATTACTCATAGCCCAGGGGTATGAATATTTTCGGGCTTGAGTGCATGTATAATTTACATAATTATATATTACATATTGTTATAGTAAATACAGTACAGCTAAATAGCCTGGGGTCTTTAAGGTTGTTTTTTTTTTTAAATCAAGAATAAATACTTCATTCAGCAAGGAGAGCAAAACGTAGAAGAGGAAAGATATGTGTAAGGTTACAAACTATTCTATTTTAATTAAATACTCAGAATTTCACCACTAACACCATAAAAAACTCCTTAAATCACAGTTTGCATAAAAAAAGTGAAGCAACACTAAAGTTCCCAACACAGATAAAAATATATATATATCGTGCACAATACCACACAACAAGATTTCTGACATTGAATTTTCACCATCATTACATCAAGTTTGTAGTTTCCATTTTCACGTTTTAAGATGAAACATGAGTCATTCATGAAACATGAGCAAATCACTCGTAAACCTGTTCTGATGTAAATCTTTGGATTAATAAAGTTCATGAAAGATTGCTGGCTGCTGCAAATTTTATATTTGCTAATTCTTCTAAATGAGATAGTAGTAATACGTTACTGCCGTGGATTCCAAATCAAAGCACCACCAAACGCTGTGCCATCAAAGCGACACCAGCTGGCCATTTTTTGAAGAGGGCTTTGATGGACACACGTTTTTTGAAAATGTATTTTTAGGCATATGATCTATTTGTCTTTCCTACATTCATGAAATATACTGCAGCAAAATCTTAGAAGGGAGTCCAGACTATTCTGAGGCATTTCTGGACATGTCATTTACATGGTGTTCATTTATAGGTAGGGTTTATGCTAATTTTAAATGAGCGTGCACCGTATTCATTAATATGCACATTTAATTTTCAAATCTGATATGTTTTGTGAATCTGGAGGAGAGTTTTCAGGAAGGTCTGTGTTACATGGAAATTACTCAGAATTTAGTCCAATATTCACAAATGTTTTTTACTTATTGTAACAATATTTGTAATTATAAAAAATATTTCACATTCATGGTATTAGGGTTTTAGTGTAAGTTTTGAACTTTAAGGAAATAAGGGTAGTTCCATTTTCCCCCAATTCTTTCTCCAATATTAAAAAAATATTAATATGAAAGATTGCATTGAATGAATGAAGTGATTCACTATCTTTCTCAATTTCTACCTCCTGACTGAGCCATTAGACAAAATGCGATCAGTTACAATCAAATAATACACATGCAGTCCAACATCAACTCAGCACTAAAGCTAAATTTAAATGCTGACAAGACTCAAACTTCGCAGTATTGAAGAAACAACACAGCAGCATTTCAATCATCTTACCACAAGACTCAGGTCTCCTGTCAGCCACTACACATCCACTCTTCTGCACCAGCACATCTGAGCAACACAACACCATGATACACAAGACACACACACAAACATACATCACAGAGGACACAAAGAGAGGACTCCAATGAAAAAAATGAGCAATGGCACAAGTACACAAAGTATGGCTGTTTTGAAGTGGATTGTTTTCTATGGATAAGAAGTGAATTCCCTGAGGTCTATTACATTAACAAATTGTCTCCTCCTGAAATGATTAATAAGATGCTTAAGTATTAGTTCCCCAGGTGTTAGCCTAGAAACAAATGCACATATAAATGGTTACAAAGCGTGTGGTAAAATTAGCTTTAATTTCAGTTACACAAGCACATAAGTTTTGCCATTCATCTAAAAATATAGTTAATTATAGTTAATCATAACAAGAGAGCTAAATGTGAGCTTGATTAGTTCAGGCTACTTATATTCTTAAAAAAACATGTAATCAGTAGTATTGTTTAATAGAACCCTTAAGATTTGAAACAATTGCTTCCATCATTAAACAGGCCTATACAACTTTTTAATATTCAATCACACAAAAGAGCCATACTTCTAAGACACTCCTGAAGAGATACTGGAAAGACATTAGGGCTGAGCAATATATCTTGATACTCACTAAAAATAGTCAATATGAAAACATCTGCCCATGTGCTGCATTAATATGAATGATCTTTGCAGGTTTTTTATCCCCCAGATCTTCAGTTATTCGTTTTAAAGACCAATGAAAATTAAAACATAACACAACATTTGGGAGTAATTTACACAAAAACATCATGAGAGAGTTAGAGCAGAGATATTTTATCACAGTCTCTTATTTAAACTCAAATCTCGGTTGCTTTCATTTGTCTCAAATGCTTCAATTTACTACAATATTCAAGTAGTAAAATGTTTTCTAAAACTATACAATGAATTGTAAATTTTAGGGATGTTCTGTAAACTCAAACATTGGTATCAATGATTTTTTTTAATGACTTTTTTTTGTTCTGTTACCTTACTGCAACTACAATAAGACTCAATACGATTATGGTTTACATGATTATGATCACAATAATCCCTAAAACTCAACACAGCAGATATGCTCATGTTCGTGTTTAGAAAACTACAGTGCATCTGGAAAATATTCATAGCGCTTCACTTTTTCCACATTTTTTTTGTTACATCCTTATTTAAGGATTAAATGCATTTATTTCCTCAAACTTCTACACACAATACCCATAATGACAATGTGAAAAACGTTTTTTTTTTTTAAATTGTTGCAAATTTATTCAAAATAAAAAACCTGAAAAATCACATGTACGCAAGTATTCACAGCCTTTGCTCAATACTTTGTTGATGCACCTTTGGCCTTTGTTGTGAAGCCACTCCATTGATATTTTGGCGGTGTGCTTTGCGTCATTGTCCTGCTGAAAGATGAACCGTCGTCCCAGTCTGAGGTCAAGAGCACTCTGAAGCAGGTTTTCATTCAGGATATCTCTGTACATTGCTGGATTCATCTTTCCCTCTATCCTGACTAGTCTTCCAGTTCCTGCTGCTGAAAAATATCCCCACAGCATGATGCTGACACCACCATGCTTCACTGTAGGGATGGCATTAGCCTGGTGATGAGCGGTGCCTGGTTTTCTCCAAACGTAACGCCTGCCATTCACTCCAAAGAGACCAGATAATTTTGTTTCTTATGGTCTGAGAGTCCTTTACATGCCTTTTGGCAAATTCCAGATGGGCTGCTATGTGCCCTTTACTAAGGAGTGGCTTTCGTCTGGCCACTCTATCATACAGGCCTGATTGGTGGATTGCTGCACAGATGGTTGTCCTTCTGTAAGGTTCTCCTCTCTTCACAGAAGAACGCTGGAGCTCAGACAGAGGGACCATCGGTCCATAGGTTTGGACCATGGTTTATTGGACCTTCTTGACTAAGGCCCTTCTCCCCCGATCACTCAGCTTAGATGGTCGACCAGCTCTAGGAAGAGTCCTGGTGGTTCCAAACATCTTCCACTTACGGATGATGGAAGCCACTGTGCTCATTGGAACTGTCAGAGCAGCAGACATTTTTCTGCAACCTTCTCCAGCCTTGTGCCTCGAGACAATCCTGTCTCGGAAATCTACAGACAATTCCTTTGTCTTCATGCTTGGTTTGTGCTTTGACATGCACTGTCAACCTTGAGACCTTATATAGACAGGTGTATGCCTTTTCAAATCATGTCCAATCAACTGAATTTGCCACAGATGAACTCCAATTAGGCTGCTGAAACATCTCAAGAATGATCAGTGGAAACAGAATGTACCTGAGCTCAATTTAGAGCTTCACAGCAAAGGCTGTGAATACTTATGTATATATGATTTTTTAGGTTTTTTTATTTTTAATTAATTTGCAACAATTTCCAAAAAATTGTCATTATGAGGTATTGTGTGCAGAATTGTGAGAAAATAAATGAATTTAATCCATTTTGGAATAAGGCTGTAACATAAAAAAATGTGGAAAAAGTGAAGCACTATGAATGCTTTCCGGATGCACTGTATACTAGCTTTATTATCCTGCACTAAGTTTAACTGTTAGTATATTAGGAGAAAACATATTTAGCTTATTTACAATTTTTACTTTAACTATAATATACTATAAAATAACTATAATAAAAAAACATACAGAACAGTTTAGATTTATGCATTATGAAGTTGTCAGAATATAATAGAATTGATCTGAATAAAATTAAATGTACCTAAAAGTTCAATATCACTACTGTTTTAATGTATTTTTGACGAAAAGCTAACTTAACCAACTCCATATTACTGAACAATAGTGTGCATACATTACATATCAAATGCCACATCAATAAACATCATTATTTTTTACTTGATTTTAACATTTTCCCTTTTTTTGCATTAAACACCTGATATACCTAAAACCATTTTTGTCAAATCCTGTCAAAAATATTTAAAAATATATATTTTTAGCTATATTGCCCAGCCCTAGAGGACAGTGAAAGTCACATAATGGTTAGGATGGTTAAGTCATGCATCAGAAGAGGAGAGTCCAACACCAGAGAACCATCCGAAAAAAACATGCACATCACAACCTCCATTCACCACTGTTCCCTTTAACATTTACATGAGGTCAAACCCCAAACAAGAAATCTAAAACTGTGTCAGAATGGCTCAGAAATCTTCAAAAAAAAGATGATGCAATTCTGTCATTTTCAAACACTCTGCTTTTTTTCCAATCAAACTGGAAAACATCTCCCCATCCAAACGTTGTGAATCGTATATTAATGGATACGATTAGCACATTGTTCTCCACCATAAACGTCCCATTACCGGCCGTGCGCAGGACTGCTTTTCCTTCTCTACTCTCACCGGCAGCTGAGAGGAAAAACAGAGGCCGAACTTGAAAGAAAAACACACTGACAATGTCTTTCAACTGCCAAAAGCGAGGCCAGGAACATGTGCATCGTTTATGGTCAGCAAGTATGAATCATGCCGCTGTTTAAAGCCGTTCCACTGCAGTTAGTGGACGGGCACAGCCTTCCATCTGTGCTGTGTGTGGAGGAAACTGTTTCCATTTTGGAGTCTGAAGAGACTGTATGCTTTAGTCCACACCACATGCACACACACACACACACACACACACACACACACACACACACACACACACACAACTAAACACTACTATTCTGTATGAGTAGAGAAAGAAAGCGGGAGTGCGAAATAAACTGTCGAATGCCATTTACCTGTTGGGTCAAACTCGTGTGTTGGGGTACTGGGCAGCTTATCACTTTTGGACCTCTTGTCGGGAGGGTGGTCTCTGCTGAGAAAGCTACTGGTTCTGTGAACACAAAAATGGAACAAATCAATGTAGGTCAATAAAATACATTAACACCCTGCAATGAGCACAAAACAAAAATGGGACATTCTGATGGGGTGGAAAATGCTGGAAAGGCAAACTACTAAATGCAGTTACCAAAAAGTAACTACTCAACTAAAGGCTTGGAGTTAGAGAAAAGTTAGTAAGATTAAGCAAATGCTAATGGATAGTAAGAAACACCATGAAGAATACAATACAAGGTCCCTTCGAGAGAAGTTAGCCATATTGGACAAAAACCTTGGCAGCCATTTTCAAAAAAATCAAGTGCAGCTTTTGTATATTTGAATAGAATAAGATGAAAATGATCAAAAGTGCTTGATATTACACATCAAATATGTTTTTTATAGGTTAAATATCACCCAAAAAAGCAACAAGAATATAAAACAGTAAAAGAATATTTCATAGTTGAAAATCTGTGAAATAATACTTCATAATATTACTATTTTTAACGGGTACCGCGGTGGCGCAGTGGGTAGCATAATCGCCTCACAGCAAGAAGGACGCTGGTTCGAGCCTCGGCTGAGTCAGTTGGCATTTCTATGTGGAGTTTGCATGTTCTCCCCGTGTTGGCGTGGGTTTCCTCCGGGTGCTCCAGTTTCCCCCACAAGTCCAAAAACATGCGGTATAGGTGAATTGGGCATAGGTAAAATTGTCCGTAGTGTATGTTTGTGAATGAGTGTGTATGGATGCTTCCCAGTGATGGGTTGCAGCTGGAAGGACATCCTGGATAAGTTGGCGGTTCATTCCGCTGTGGCGACCCCAGATTAATAAAGGGACTAAGCCGAAAAGAAAATGAATGAATGAATTACTATTTTTACTGTATTTTTGAACAAATAAATGCAGTCTTGATAAACATAAGAGACTTCTTAAAAAATAAAATAAATTAAAAAGACATAAATTTAAAATATCTGAACAATAGTGTATATAAATAAAAATGTATAAATGTACACAAATAAATAAATACCCCTATTATTATTTTAACTTAATTTTTATTTATTTTATTTTATATTCTGAATCAAATACTTGGAACGTGTCAAATACTGCCCAACGAATTAAAATAAATATTAATAATTTTTTTTAAACGTATACATAGTACATTCATGCACTCACAATCAATAGTAAATAAAGTGGCTAATTGTAAAAACGATAAAAAAAACTAATTAAAAATTACAAGTTTTAATATTAATTGCATGTTAAAATGTAAAAAGAATTATTATTATTATAATTATTATTATTATGTAAATATGATTATGCATAATATTATTTATTGCATTAGATTATGTAATTCAATTTGAATAAATAATAATTTTGTTTATAAACATTTTGCATAACCCATTTTATAAGCCATGTTCAGTTACCACTTGAATCCACATGTACGCCTAGATGACAAATCTGTGCTAAAAACGGCCATTTTTCTTTGCTTTTTCAATAGTGTTTTCAAAAACTTGACCTCTTAAACCTGTTTTCAAAGATTTATATTTCCATGTCCAAAAAATGTCAAAATTATGTAAATAAACAACTAAAAAAACATAAAAGCGTTCTTTTTTTTACTTGAAAATTATGTTAAATGTAAACGTACCCTACAGCCATAAACATTCCGATCAGTGACTGACATTTTTTAATGATTTCTTTATAGAAATTTCTACAAAACAAGTCCTCATTTAATAAAAGAAATACTACATGTCTCATTTGTCTCATAATTCATCATAAATATGCAGCATGTATTCTCTCAATCTCATATTGTCAGTCATTAATTCAAACCAGCTTTAAGTGCGCTGACTGATAGCACAGCGTATTGTGTAGCACTGAGTGTCCTCTTGCTGTGTGCAATCACTGTTTACTTTGTTAACTTCCCGCTAGGACAACAGATGTGCCCCACCGCGCTAATGTAGCCCTATTCATTACACACGCCAATTAAGAGGCTCCATGTGAGTCCTGCAGCTTCTCTATCACAAGAGCGAGTGGAAAAGGTACAGCAGTCTGACTCCAGGTCTAAAAGTAGCCTGAGCAGCACCATGAGGTGAGGTGAGGAGGGGAGAGCATGTTTAACAGTGCTCTGCTTCCCGCTCACAGGCCGTGTGAGAAGCCTCTGTTCTCCAGGCCAGCCAGTGATGGGACACTGTGCTGAAGAAGTTCTTTGTAGGCCTGTCTGACGGTGTTGAACTGAGAGCCACTGTACTAACATCCTGCTGCCATTTCTCTCACCTGTAGGGTCTGATGATTTCCGCAACGCTGAAATCACGAACAGAATTATAAATATGGAATTTTATACTTCGTTATATACGGATTGCCAAGGAATTTGGTAAAGTAGAGCTGTATATTTATTAAAGGGGTGGTCCACTACGATATCATATTTTAAACTTTAGTTGATGTGTAATGTAGCTGTGTAAACATAACATCTCTGAATGCAATATGCTCAAAGTTCAATGCAAATGGAGATATTGGCTTTTACAGAGTTAGCTTGGCAAAGCCTACAGAGAACGAACTTTGGGGACTACAAAAAAATACATCCGGGCTAGTGAGATCACAAAGGTTTACAGTTACATGCATTAACCACGTGCAAACACCCTGTGCAGCAAAGGGGCATGGCCAGAGGCGCTGTAATGTTACAGCAGAGAAAGCTAAAATGCCATCCAAACTGTGCTTTTCCACAGAGCTTCTTCTGTTTCTGTATTTGGGCTTTCAAGAACACGACACAAAGACAGAAGTGCTTACAGTTACATTTTAATTATGTTTCAGAGAATTATAAAAATATATATAGCAAGCATTTGACAAAGGACAGTTTCCAAAATCTCCCCCAGTTCAGTGCTGGATTTGGCTAAAAACTCCTCAAAGGAGCAGCTACAACAAGCAGAAGCTGTGGGTTGTGAGCCACAACCTGTAAGTATTTTTAATTTGTTAAAATTGATTTATGACATGCATAGAGTCTAGCTTTAACGGTATGTTGTAGCAAGGATGTAAACAATGGGAAATGCTGTTTGGCACCGCTAAGAATTTAGCTACAAATTCATATTTATCAGTCAAACCGCTGTAAACAGCCACAATCTTCAGCAGCGTGGCAGTGTCTCTCTATCCGGCTGCTTTTCCTGCGTTACACATCTCAGATAATAAACTCACAAAATATATGAAAAATAAACTCACCGAATATATGTGAAAGACATGTAACGCGTTGAGTTAGGTAAAAATAAATACAGGATATCTCGCCTAACTCGTGTTGCAGC
The DNA here is from genome assembly GCA_903798125.1 of Danio choprae. NCBI lineage: Eukaryota > Metazoa > Chordata > Actinopteri > Cypriniformes > Danionidae > Danio > Danio choprae. Next base: position 6,159,859 of record CAIGQW010024412.1, read on the forward strand.
AGAAAAATCAATCAAAGCTCACACGGGTCCCATTCCACATCTTGTGCTTTATTCTTAACAGCGTCACTGTATATTACAGAAAAATAACTTAATTCGAGCATCAGAGAAAAATAAAAATAAACACCAGAACCGCATGTGTGGAGGACCGATATTACATGCGTCTACAGATTGTTCTTACACACACACACACACACACACACACACACACATAAAATGACGATTCACTTAAAGGAGCTGCACCCTATTTTCATTCGTTACAGACACTTGTCAGATTTTATTTTAGAGAACAGGCATGAGGTTCATCCTTTTCATTTTCTGTCTGATTAAGGCTCAAACAGATACTGCTAACAGCTACTCTGATTGACACTATATACACAGCTGAGGCAAAGCACATGCTTGTGGAGGCGTGACGCTTTACTGGTGACGTGGAGCCGATCCGCGAATCACAGAACATTATGTTAGCTGACCAATCAGAGTCTCTTGAGGGCTGGCCAGGAACAAGGAAATATGACAGTCCTTTACATGTTAGCTGAGTAGCTGTATATAGCCGAAGTAAGATATATGGAAAAATAACGTGATTTTCTACAAGTGAAGCATGAGCACACATTGCTTTGCATCTTACAAACACAACCAAGCCTTAAAAATACACTCTGGACCACCCCTTTAAACTACCACATAGACTTGTGTTTCACCAAAAAGTTAGTAGTTGACCAAAATGTTGTTCTAAACTTATAAAGAATGTGACAAAACAGTTAACAAAACAATGAAAACAGTAAAGTAATTAAAACCCTTTTTATGGAAGCCATTGTGGACCAGAAAATGTTGAGTACAATGCTTAAAATTAAAAATATAGAAACATAAATTAATATGAAGTCTGCATGTTCTATGTACAGTAGAAGGTACTGCTAATACTCAATATGATCAATATAAAACTAAATATATACATTTTTTAGTAGGTTTTTCTGGGTCGTTTCTAACCCATTTAACATATGGTTAGCATGATGCTAACACAATTTGTATACTGCTAACACAATGCTTATACAATTAGTATGTTGCTGGCATGATGTCAACAATAGTGTTAAAATAATTAGCATGTTTCTAAAATTACATTACCATTAATTAGGATAATGTAACAAGCTAATCACACTAACATCAAGTTTAACAATTTGCTAAGACAATAACACAATTAATATGTAATGCTTACAACACAATGCTTATACAAGTAGCATACTGCTAGCATGATTTTAACAGAGTAACATAGTGTTACCATGATGGCAAAGTAATTAGCGTATTGCTAGCATTACGTTAACATGATTAGGGTAATGTAACGACATGTTAATCATGCTAACATGTTTGTTAAGATGTTAAGGCAAACATGCTAACCTGTTTGTTGCTAACATGTTTGACAATTAGTTAAGATGGTAACAAAATTAACATGCAACTGACAACACAATGCTAAATACAAGTAGTATGTTGCTAGTAGTGTTGTCATGATACTGAATTTCTGAATAACAGATGCCCTTCACAGCCAATCACAGCCATTTCTGTTGAGGACGTGAACACAATGGCAAATCAGCAGTGTTTAAGAATGCGTTTAACAGCGTTAAACTTTTTAAAATTTCAGTACCGATTGGTACCAAAATTCAGTATCGTGACAACACTATTTGTTAACATGACACTAACAGAGTAACGTAGTGTTGATGGCAAAATAATTAACATGTTGCTAGCATTAAATTCACATGATTAGGATAATGTAATAGAATGTTAATCCTGCTAACATGACATTTAACAATTTGCTAAGATGGTAACAAAATTAACATGTAATTGACAACACGATGCTCATACAAATAGCATTTTGCTAGCATGATGTTAACATGACATGTAATGTAGTGTTACCATGATGGCAAAGTAATTAGTGTAGCTAGCATTATGTTAACATGACTAGAATAATGTAACAACATGCTAACATGTTTGACAATTTGCTAAGATGGTAACAAATTAACATTTAATTGACAATGCTAATAATTATCATACAGCTAACACTTTAACACGTTACCATGTTCTTAGCAAAAGGCTAATGATTACCATTGTTAACATAAAAAAATACTAATTAAAAGAGCCATATTATTGTTAAAAAAATAAATGCAATTTTGTTCAAATGAACTAATAAGCTCCTTTTATTATTACAATCGAGCAAGTTTGGAAAAAAACGAATGGAATATGTCCAAAAAAAGTAAACCGTTAAACTATGTTTCACAATTGGAATTAATAAGACTCAATACGCTTTCAGAACACTTTAGAACTTTTATTTTAACCATTGTAATCAGAATAGTCCAGAAAAAATAAATCTACACCTGGGTAAATGTTTGACCTATGGACCCAGCAGAGAACGAACAAAAAAAAAACCTAAATAATGTGCACAATGAGAAACATCTACACAAAACAATCACTTCAGCAATTTAAATGAAGGAGGGTCAGCATAAACATCCCATATGTCCGCCAAGCTGACGGCTTGTTGATTTCGGGAAGTTACAGTTTTTGTTGTTACAGGATAGCATCAGAAAGAGTAGACTCTATACCCTCACAGTGTAGCGTTGCTCTGAAGGCAGGCAATACTTGTGCGAATGCTTAACTAAGATAGCTTCAGAGGTCAGCTAACTGTGAAATTAACACTGCAGCAAAGCAATGGAAAAGACTCGCTGGGATTAGCCCACCTTTTGTAAAGCTGGTAGATTACTCAGAGCAATTTGTCACCGCTGGTAAACTAGATAAGTCTAATGAGAGAAAAGCAGTCAATCACTGACTGCTTCAATTAAAACTCAATTAATGAAATTAACCTGGAATGCTTGGCTGGCACAAGCCAATATAAAACAATCCTGTTGCGCCACCATTTCTGCATTTCCTCCAGCTTTTCATTTACCTGTGAAAATGAAAACAAACTACAAATATCCAGTGTTTTACAAAGTACAACACATCTTGAATTAAACATAAGGGCTAAAAACCACTGCAACTGCAAGCATGAATGTTCGATTGACGATTCAAAATAAAATACAAAATGACTGATACTTAAATCCAAACAAGAGAGAATAAAGCAAATTACAGCACTCACAAATATAAACCTGCATGACTAACTAGACTCTTCTGAATACAAAAACAATGTTTTGAATATTCTTTATGAATACGCTTTTTCATAGTGAACGCTCTAAAATGATGTAACCATCACAGGATGTCTTTTATGTTGCAAGTCTTTTGAAATCATGCAACAGTTTTATGTGAAGATGAGACAACATTTAGGTCACTGAACAAGTGGTCACAAGAGATTGCATGTTAAGTTGAATGCATGTTAATACCAGATGTACTGTTGTGATTTTAATAATAAAAACCCATAAAAATGCTACAGTTAAAATCTGTTACCTGTATAATAGTAAGTTTCCTTACTATATACGGTGAATAACTGTATATTGACTTTCCCAGAATTCCCTGCATAACACTTAACTATGTTTTTTGTTGACATTACCATGGTTTTTTTTTTTCTTATCATATATGTAAATCTATTGTTGACAAATAATGCTTATTGCATTATTTTAGTGTCTTCCGTGATGGTGTTTAGTAGTTTTGCGAATGACATTGAGCGCCTTCTACATAATAATATGTTACTCTGCTTGTGGAAAAAGCTGTTTGAGATTAGCTTTGGCTCATCATGTGACTTTATCATCCCCATCTGCTTTTGGTGGTGTTTTCGTCTGTGTAATTCAAAAGGTGCAATGTGTAGATGTTAATTCTTCAAAACGATGGCATATTAAACCTGTTTGACTTTCTTTTTTCTGTTGAACGCAAAAGTTATTTCGAAAAATGTTGGAAACCTGTAGCCAATAACTTCCATAGTATTTGTTTTTCATATTATGGAAGTCAATGTTTACAGATTTATAACATTACTCAAAATATCTTCGCTTGAAAAAGGAAATTCAAAAAGGTTTAAAACCACGCGAGGGAGAGTAAATAGTGAGTAAATTTTCATTTTGGGGTGAACCATCTCTTTAAAGGAATGATTTAGTTTCTGAACTTGTTGGGAATGACTGGGACTCAATGATCCAGTCACAGTGGTTTTCAAGTTATTAACTTGCAAAAGTGGGAGTCAATAGCAACTTTATTAAGACTACACTCTAAATATTGTAGAACTTTTACGTGTTTTATCATATAAATAATATTTTTATAATGTAATGCATTTATGTGGCACTTCGCATTTCCCGCTAAAAGATGAAAACAATTGTAGTTTTGAGTCTTCACACAGAAACTCTTCTTGCGTGTATCAGAGCTCTCAGTAGTGACACAGGATCCTTTTGAGAGCAGTTTGAGGGAACTGAATGGGCCATTTATGAAAGTGCCTGTAAAACGTTCCATGGTCCGCTCGGCTAAAAACCTCCCGCTAAAGAGGAGGAATGGAAAAGTAAATCCAAAACAACCCAGGAAGCCAATAATCATACGTTTAGCATGTTATTCTCTCCCTAATGAATCATACATGCTGACAATAAACATAAGAACACTGACATTTGTGCTTACAACCACGTTATACTAACATTTAAGCAATAAAAAATTTAAAGTTGTAATGCACGAATCATTCACTTTGTCTCCAACAAGTCTAGCGTCTCTATAGTAAGACAGGTTTAACTAAAAAAAGAGAAACCGTCTTTACTTCTGGAGAAAGTGCCATCAATTGAGGTGATTTGGAAAGATAGAGAGAGGAGAGGATTGGTGAGGTGAAAGGGGTGTTTTTTTTTCCCCTCAATTGAGGTTTTGTGCAATACTGGAAAAACGACATGAAGCCAGAAAGGCCTGTGTAAGGGACACCCCAATTACTTGACTCTGAAAGGCATGCTTGTCAGAAAGCACTTGAAAAAAAAAAAAAAAGCGGCACATTGGGTGGAAAACAACATGGCTCTTCTGCAACGTCATCCCGTCTCTTTCACACTTTTCTGTAAGTTTAGAGTACAGATTATGATGTGATGGTGTCATGTTCAGGTCGTGGTGGGCAGGCTGGCATGAGGATAGCGGGCCGTGGAGAGCCGAGGGATGATATCAGTGCTGGCTAAAGCACGGGAGGAAAAAAACTGTGCTGTGAGTGCTGGACTGGCAGACAGAGAAAGAGCAGTGACTGCACAGAAGAAAGAACACATGCTGTTTGTGTCCAGTGTGGTGCAGAGGACTTCTATGCTCAAACTCATGACATCAGCGTCCAGCGGGGCCACACATTGCTCCAAATGCTCATGAATGGGTTTTAGCAGGACTCAGTGTGTGTCAGACAGACAGCAATATTCAAGACAACCCTGGGACTAGGACTAATTAAATAACGATAATGTAGTGTTTGGATTCAATATACAACAAACTATATGGATTGCTTTCAGTTGTTAAAGATCAGAATCAGATTGGTTTATTTTTAGATGTATTAATATTGTGTGGTGTTCATGCAATCTTTCAGCACATTAAAATTGTGAACCTACAAATTGCTTAAAAAACATTCTGGGAGATATTAGAAAGGATTTGCAGCAATTCTTTATTCATTTGTTTTTATCTTATTTTTTCTGCTTTAATTCAAATTCGCAAAACAGTAATCTAACATTGGACGAGTAAAAATCAGTCAAAAACTACACACAAATTCAAGAATGAAAAACAGAAAAAGCATCCAGCCTTTTTAATTAACTGAAAAAAAAACAATAAATGTATAAATCACGTAAAATAAGTATAAGATTTTTATTATTGTAAATCAAAAATATTTTATAATAAAAATAAAATGAATCTTTATTAGTTTAATTTATGCTAAACATAAGATTAATGAACATTTTTTAATTAATTAGATTTTAAAACATTTGAATTAAAATGTACACTTACTTTTTTCACATTTATAAATACGTTTAAGCCAACTGCATGAAAGAACAAAATAATAAAAATGTTCTTACTCCTTGCTAATATATCTTGCTAAAAGAAAATAAAGCCTGCGGTGGATAACAAAATTGTATACAAATTTCACAGAAATTACAAAATTATAGAAATGTCTTAAACATCTTACCATAAGCATAGTCAATGGTAATATAATTATTATATTGTAGAGGAGTCACGTACAGATTTACAAGACAGTCAGAAGAAATAAAACCACACTGGCATAACATAGTAACCTAGTAAAAATATACACAACAGCCTTTCACTTCTTCTTCACATGCAAAATGAGGAACTGGCCATTAAATCATAAGAGACAAAACAAGCCACTCTGGGGGAATGAGCTCTCATTTGCAGATCTGTCAGATTTAGGCTGCTTGAGTCAGTGGAAATGAATAAAGTGGAAGCTCACAGAAAAAATTAAGCATTGAGGAGGTCTCTTCATAGAGTGTCATTTAATAAACAAAGCCTTGCATCTACAAAGCAAAAAACAAATCCAGGAAAGTGCCTAGGCAAATGAGCAGAAAACAAATGCTTTTGCGGACAGATAGAACAGAAGAGCCAGAGTCTTTACGGCCCCAAGCACACCAACTGGCTCCACATTTGCTCCAAAAATCAGCTGTTAAAACCCATTAAACAGTGAAGACCGAGTAATGACATGATCAAACAAGAGCAGAACGACAGAAC
>CAIGQW010024412.1:6175903-6195529 GCA_903798125.1 Danio choprae
ACTCACTCACTCACTCACTCACTCACTCACTCACTCACTCACTCACTCACTCTCCTTCGGTTTATTCCCCGCTTTATCAGGGGTCACCACAGCAGAATAAACCACCAATCTTTCTGGCAATTGTTTTACAGTGGATGCCCTTCCAACCACAACACAGCATTGATAAACTACTGATTGAATTTGCAGAAAAGGTATTGTATCATGATATATTATACATGATGACTTGTATCATGAATCATGATATGAGTTTTTTTTTTTTTTATCCAAGTACGCAAAATGGTTTTGAAACTTTACTAAATGGAATGAAAGGCAGAGCAACAAAACCAAGCAAACCTGTCCCTCAGAGTTACCTTCCAATGCTCATGTTTCAATCTCTGCAACACTGAAAGCTCATCTGTCATCGCGGAGATGACCAGACAGACAAGCAGTCTGCTGTTCTGGAGTGACGTCAGTGGCACAGACCTGTGAGAGCTGCTCAACAGCCCAGTCTGCCATCAGAAAACACTCTCTGAATGACATTTTTTCCACCATCAGGAGTGAACAGTATGCGAGTGCTGAACAAACAGTGGTTATTGATACATTTATTGAACTTTCCCATGACTTGTTTTCTGGTAACCACTTGTTATGAAAAAGAATGAATACACGATCAATACCAAATGACAGGATGATGAACATTTCAATAGAATTGTAATATGCAATGGTGTAAACTAGTTAAAAGATTTGTAGTTATGAAAAGATCGAAGGAAATGCAATACAATACAATACAATACAATGGTTTTCTCCTCTTATCTACATTAAATTATTGACCTTGCCACTAACTGCGATTGCTTTAGGCTTATTGTTTGGGCATTTGGCTTATGAAATTAGAGACCGTTCGGACTACATTTGAGATAAGAATTGCATAATATGCTGTCAGCATCAACATGACAGAATTACACACACAAAACCAAACATACCCATGTTATTGGGTGATGGAAAAATTCAAGACATCAGCACAGCCTACAAGCTAAAGACAACAGCATCATACTAATAAGAATAGGTACTGTGTATAGTAAAGTACTACTGGTCACTATGTTTAGTATACATGTATACAGCATGTATAGCATTCATAGAGATATATACTACGTTGTTAAGAAAATCTTAACTAAAAATCTTAACAAAAAATATGCTCCAATAAAACATTAATTCAGACACACACACACACAAAATATAATATATATATATATATATATTGTAATTGTAAATATATATTCACAATTTTCTTGAATTTTATAACACTTAAATTGAAATGAGAAATAATGGCTTTGTAACTAACTAAAATAAAATAAAAATAACTAACAATTAAATGAACAATAAAATACTATTTAAAAATAGCAAAAGTACAAACGAATTACTACAATTAAACTTGAAAATATAATGAAAATCACAATATGCATACTCTACATACAAAAATAATAACAAACATGACAACTCTATGTTATGTGTTTGTAGTAGAATGAAGTCCAAAAACCACTAATATATCTAAACATGAGGTATGCACAAAACATCAAGTAAACACCACCATGAGCAACTAATGTATTTGCTAAGATCAAAATATCTTCACCAGTAAAAAAAATAAAGTTCCCATAATGCCACTGGAGCTGTCAATTTCATAAAATTGCCAGAGGACTGTTAGCTACAGTAAATATTACCTGTCCTACAGGTACCACGAACATGGCTCATCATGCTAGTATTTGTGATCAGCCAACAATGAAAATTATTCAAGATATATGGGTCAAAAACATTGCCAACACATAGATACTGTATGTCTGTAATTGTATTAACCCTAGACAAAAAAAAACCCTAAATAAAGCACGTAACCGCATCCAAATTCTCAAACATTCATTGAGCGGCTAATAGAAATTACTTCTCAAAATCAGAGCAAAATTAAAGCACAAAACAGACTGCAAAAACAAATAATACACAAGAGCTATTCCAATCATGCTCTCACATTTCACCATTCAGAGACTTCCAAAGGCTGAGATATAGGTTTCTGCGCAAGTACATTGTAGGATCAGAACAAAAGCAAGTTTGTCCACATAGCATGAACATAAATCATACATACCTGTCAGTGACTGTGGACCGTGTGTCGCTCATTGGGCTTTTGTGTTTAGCTTTTATTCATCCAATATCCTATAGTCATTTTCAGATGCATCAGGAGAAGCATCGGTTTCTGATGTTGAATGAGTCTGTTGCATCCGTATTCTGCTGTGCTGACCAGGAGGTTCACTAATAACAATTTTAAAAAAGCAGAACGTTTATTATAAAAAGTTCCCCTGCAGTTCACCAAAACAGCAATTAAATCCTGATTGTTTTAAAGAAACTCACAAAAAATGTCGAAACTGAATGTGGAGATGAAATTAAAAATTAAACAACATTAAAGGGTTTGAATAGCTTTGAATAACTAAAAAGTTAAATTAGCATGTTGCTTCAAATCTTCCAGCATTAGACTAATCTAATTAAAAAAACAGTAGTTGACCTTAGTGCTGTGCAAAACAGTACCGAATTAGACATCTAAAAATATAAAAAGCAGGGGTTCTGAAGTTTTACAAAGTCACATTTAACATGAAGACCTTGTTAAGACCAAAAGAAAGTCAACAGTGTACACATATGTACATTACATATATAGACACTATCAAAACATTCTTAGGTTAAAGTAAATGCAAAAACAGCAGTAGATAATAGGTAAAAAGTTGATCATTTTAAAAAAGGGTTAAAGGCAAATACAATATTTGACCTTGTTTTATCCATAAAATGATAGATTTTTTTGTCAACATTTTGCATTTTCACTTTACTAGAAAACAGAACATAAACATTGAAAAATATATATAATTTCTTTGCAGTGCATGCATCATTTAGTGCCAGATTGACAATTAAAAACATTTAAGGCATAATTTGTAGAAATTAGGTCATTCATTTCAAATTATGATTGAAAACTGCAGGAAACCTTAAAAACATTAAATGATAAGTAACCTGGCGTAAACCAAAGAATATCTGGTTCCTCCAGCAGTGGTGCTGTTTACCAATAAATAAACAGTGTTTATGACAACATTACTAACCCTAATTGTAAATGAACTGTAGTTTAAACTTAGAAAACACACTAAACATGTCCTGTACGCACAAAAAAAACGAATCATCCAGATAAGTTTAACGACACGGTAAATCAAAATACGCGCATAGACCAGCTCTATCATTTACCCAAAATAACTGTAAAAAATTGTCATTTTCCGTTATATCGTGGAGTTGAAAATGTACCTTCATATTCAGCAGCAGCTCCCAGGTGAAGTCCAAACACTTTCTCCTTCTCGAAGTTACACTCCTTTAGAAATTAAAACACTTTTGAGCGTCCTAGTGCTGAATGTGTATTTCCACAGCCAACAAGGCAGCAGCAGTTTTGATATTCGTACCGCAAACCAGACTGCAGACTCAGGGCCTTTGCTATGCTAAAGCTAACAGCAGCCTAAGATCGGCCACTCCAAAAATGAGACGCGATATTTTTCCAACAACAATAATAAACACCCTTGTGCATCCACACCAAACCCACAGTCATCCAGACAGGGCGAAAATGCACGCGCTCATACACGTGTCACCCCGCGGAGAGTTTCCATGGAGCGGCGACGAAGTCTGCATCAAAATAAACAAAACCGCTCGGTAAAGTTCGTATAGGTCTCTTCGAATGTGCTCACGGGTTATATCGAGTTCGTACAAGAGAGAGGGTCCACGTTAAAATCCGTGTGGATGTTGTAGGTCCAGCTCCATCAAACTGGGGAAAGTTGAGAACCCCGGAGAGTGCTGCCGTGTCTTCCGCGGGTCTCTGTCTCAAAACCTACTGATCCTCCTTGCACGGACAGCATTTCCGACTCCGCCGAGTACACTCGCGCTCTCTGTGCTCAACTGAATGGCAGTGTCACACAGTGCTGTCTAGTTAGACATGTTTGGTTATTTTTGAGTAACAGTAAATGTTTTTGGTTATGGTTTATACTAGAGTGATGATGGCGATTCAAAGTTGCTTCCTCACGAAGATTCACCCCAACTCTCTGAAACATGTTAGGACAGAGTTTTTGATAGCTTCTTAATTAAATTGTAGATGCTGCGGGCGTAGCTGTTTCGGAATTTTGTTCATAAAACATTTGCATATTTTGAATGGAACATTTGTATATCCATAGTCATTTAGACAATGCGTTCACTGTTCACTTATTTTCCGTGGTATTTTTAAGACGTGAATTTTCATATATCCAGATGGTCAATTGTGTTTAATTATACCACTGGAAAACGTGAGCCACTCACTGTTGCTATTGAACAAACTTCATGCCCAAGGGTGCGAAATTGTTTTGCAACTGTTGATTTAGTTTGCCACACGGTGGACGTTTGTAAAACTGCAACGCTTTACTATGGTGCGTTTGACTTTACAGAGCATAGTGATATTGGATTATTATTATTTTTTTTACACGAAGCCTTTACAATTTCCATTCAGAATATCTTAATTCTCCTTTTGAAAAAAAAAAAAAGAAAAGACATCTGGTAATTTTTGGAAAGTCAAACTCCAAATGCTAATATTTGTATGGTTTGTAAAGGGAGTGGGGGATCTTTTTTATATTATAAAAAGATTATATTTTTATAATAAAAAAATTATATCTTTTAATTGAAATTATGTTAAGGTCTATTAAGTACATCGTAACAATTTATATATAATGTTTCATCAGCATAACAGATATTTATTTAAAATGAAAACATAGGCTACTGCTACTACTGCTATTATAATATCTGGAAGAACAAATGATTATACAAAAATGTATTACATTGTAAATTATTATACACTTCTTGGCGACTGATGTTTGTAATGTAGTGTTTTGAATGATAGTGTTAAAGTATAAATAAATTGTCTTCTGTAAATCATGGTAAAAATGAATCATTTTTTTAAATTAGACAAAAACCAGGACGTTTTGTAACATGAAAAAATACATGTAAAGATCTATTACTTTTATTTCATGCTAATGCTTAAAAAATCCCTTTTCATCTGTAACACATTTGATACAATAACACACGATTAGAACAATTTAGTTATCTTTAATCTGACGTGACAACACCCTATAACACTTCAATCTAATTTATGAAAATTATGACAGTGTTTATTGATTTTATCAACTGGTGTGGTCAATTCACCGTGACAGATGATCAGCTTGTAAGTCATCACTCAGTTTCCCTTTTTAAAAACAGTTACAAATTCCAAACACAAGAAGATTTCTGGGTTTACTTTTTCATTCAAGTCATTAATCACACACAAATCATTCAGTATTCCTCCAGAAACATTTAGTAGTGTTTCATAATCCTTTCTGCATATTGCACACACTGAAAGTTTAAAGGGGACATATTATGCCACTTTTTACAAAATTTTAAATAAATCTCTGATGTCCCTAGAGTGGGTATATGAAGTTTCAGCTCAAAATACCCTGCAGATACATGTTTATAGCTCTTTGAAATTGCCACTTTTGAGGATCGATCCAAAACATGTCGTTTTGGGATTTGTGGCTTTAAATTCAAATGAGATTGTGCCCCCGGGCCTTATTTCAGAAAAGAGTGGGGATCAAAATGCCTGTGCTACTTATCAGGCCTTGTCCATTGGTATTTTCAAAACCTTTTTTTTTCTACGCGATTTCGCTGTTTGTCCACACAAAAACATAGTGTCAGGTGACTGAAACCGAAACTTTCTAAAAACTCTGGCCAGGGTGAAGATTTTCCAACACTCCAGGTACAGTGTGGTCGTGTGGACGCAAAAACTGGAGTTTTTGCCTTATGACATCAGCGTGCACATGGTTTTCTCCTTTCTGATTGGCCACCACGGCTGGGTTCACACCAAACACAGAAGACGTGAATGAGGCAAACGTATCACGTATTCCACATTGTTCAACCACAGGATGGTAATCCGCCTCTGTTCTCAAGCTTGCATCGACTTGAATGCAATTTACTCAGGAAATATACTCAATTTCTTGTTTGGTGTGAACTCAGTATTAAAGTGTCATTATCGCCACCTGTTGGTTTGGCGTGCCATTACAGTGCGTTTTTTGCGTTTTCATGTGGACATTGCTTTCCTCCGATGATGTGTACAATAGGAGAATCTCAATCAATGTGTTTCTTATGAAGTGATTATAAAAAATTGTATGGATTGATTTCTACCATTAGAAGCTGGCTATATTCTCACAGGGTAGCTGTTTAAACCCCTTATAAAATAGATTTTTGCGTAATAGGTCCCCTTTAATGGAAAAGCAAAAATGTAAAGGCGATGTTACCAATTAAAATTGATCACAAGTACTGTTCCTAATTACAAAAAATATCAAATATATCCAGTACTTAAAACACTTCAATCCTTATGAGTACAAACACCGTATATGAAATTAGATTTGATTGTAAGAATATCATGTTAAATCGTAACTTCAAATAATAAAAAAGACACATCAGAGCTCTGTGTTTATCACCAACCAGAAATGAACATTAAAGGCTGATATCCTTTTTTTTTTTTAAATATGTAAACATCTATTAGCTGCAGAGCGTTATTAGCTGGTTCGCTAATTCTCATTCCTCTCTCCAGTGTTAAAACAAGAGGTCGATATCTGAGAGGTACTTTTCAGTCTCTCTTCACGTTCAGCCCGTTGACCTCTGCCATCATCCTGTGCCGATTCATCCAGACCTGATATTTACGGTACGTAAAACGGACAATATCAGCCATGAACACCCAGGATAGCGTATACATGGCCACTCCGCCACATTTGATAATGAACTTAGGCCTTGGAGAGATCAGCTCACAGTACAACATGGCACCGCCGACGAAAATGCGCATGAACACAAAGAGTGCCACGAACAGGATGTCCACCACGTCTCCGAGGAAGGAATCGTAGCGGCCTGAGTGTTTTAAAAACCAGCGCGTCTGGAGCAGGGGGTTGGTGATCTCGCTGCCGAACAGAACGGCGCAGGACTCGATGCCCGACTCCTCCAGCCACAGGGTGAGCAGGATACCCAGAATGCTCATGGTGTGGTGGGCGAGCATCACCAGGCCCTCGGTGCGGAAGTAAACACACCAGGCCATGTCAAAGATGAAGTAGCCCAGACTGACCACCAAAGCGCTGATCTGCAGAGGGGTGTTTTTGGTACCTGTAAATGAAATGCATATGGTCAACAATAAAAAATAAGACAATATGACAAAGCTAATGAAAACATAGCAATATTTTAGAGGTGTACAATATCGTGATAACATTGTAATTGCTGACAGTGAGTCAAGCAATCATCAAAAAAGGTGAATATTAGCACAATTACAATTAATTTTAGAGGACTTACATTTTAGACAGTTTCATTAATTAAAAGAGTTTCAGGTAAAACCACATCAAAAGTGTTACGCATTTCTGAGGAACACACGGACTGTATGACTGTGTTCTTAAAACGGTTGAGTGAATAATTCAATGACCCATTCATAAACTGACTTCATATCTTTCTCTATGAATCAACCATTTGAATAATTTGGTAATATGCCTTCCTGGCATGTAAAGATTCACTCAACTCATGATTCGATACGATTCCTGATATTTATCTCATGATATGATTTGTTCAACATTTTTCTAACAACGTAAGTTCAAATTCCTAATGTTAATTTACATTTGTAACAATGCAAAATTAAAAATAAACAAGTCAAATATCAGCATGACTGCAATTGTAATATTGATTACAATTACAACTATGGTAGATGTAGTTCCAGATTCCATTAATGACATGCATATTTATACAATATTGAACTTGATGTTAATGTAACTGTTAATGAAAGAGTTGCAATATAGGTTTTTATTCAAATGTACTACCTGCTTAGTATATGATTTGACACAGCAAGTCACTTTAGCGTTTAACTAAAAAAAAATCATATTTCAAAATGATAAACGTACTTAAAACTCATAGTACTGCTTATGTTGTATATTGTAACTGCAGTGTAAATGCATTCATGCCTCCTCTGAGCTGCATTAAACCAATAGTTTACCCTAAAAATAAAAAAATCCTCATTTACTCACATTCAAGTGCTTCTAAACTTTGATGCAGTTCTATTTTCTGCTCAACACAAAGCAAGATATTCTGAAGAATGCTGTAACCCAGAAGCCACTGACTTCATTTGTAGGAACAAACAAAAAAACACTATGGAAGTCAATAGCTGCTGCTTTCCAACACTCTTTAAAACATCTTCTTTTGTGTTTAACAGAACAACGAAACTCAAACAGGTTTTAAACAAGTAGAGAGCGAGTAAATGATGACAGAATTTTCATTTTTTGGGTGAAGGCAGGCAGAATATATCACACACCCCTATTACACATATTAACAGTTGATGCATCTTGCCTGGGTAGGTGAAAGGCCACGGTCCATCTATGTATCCAATGTAAGCAGTTATACAGACTGCAAGGATGCCATGGAATAGTGTAACAAGCCGACAGTTCCATTCATAGCCACAAGAGCCATTTGTGTAGCACAGCAAAGCATAAAGAGCAATCCAGCCGGCTAAACACACTCCGACTCCCAGCACCAAGGGCGACATCTTTATTCTGTGAAGCTAATCAAACACAATGAGCTGTCAAATTCAGAAAAACGCTTTAGCATCTTAAATTACATGCATGCATGAGACGAGTACTTACTTGAAGCGCCACAAAGCTGTATAAAAATGGCACTTTTCCTTTGATTCTGATGTGGAATAAGTGCTAAAGTTACTTGAGTGTGTCTGAAGGGGTAACAGTGGATTTCACATCACGAGTTGAGAAATACTCAAGTCTGGATGGGTGTCTGGGTGTGTCAAAACTAGACCAAAAGTTACTGTGGCAACCTTATCGGCGGCCCTTTATCTGCATGTTGTCTGAACCTCGTATGTAAAGTACCAAAACTGTGTCAATATTAGGTTATTTTATCAAACCTAAATATGTGTCAGGATGCTGATACGTAAGGCAGGTTTGGGAAGTAAAAACAGTCCTTATTCTTAACAGGTTCAATAAATTTAAAAATAAATAACAAATAAAAGGCATAATAAAAATGCAATACATTTATTTATCAAATAAATATGAAATATATATTTTTAAATGCCACATTATGAAGTATAACTGAAAGAAATTATTAGCTTTATTTAATCAAATATTTAATCAGAACATATAATGTGACCACCTGTAGTTATTAGTTTTTAAGGCTAGTTTGTTTGTTTTTTTTATTATTTTTTATAAGGTATACATTATAATTAGGATTAAATTCAATTATGTTTTGTTTGAATTTGCTTGTTTGGGTTTTTTGTTTGTTTTTATTATGAAATTATCTGTACATTTAGCAAAAGCATTAATTTCTTTACATTTTCTTTAAATGTCTTCCTTAAAAGCACTAATATTTAAAGTAATATTAAGTAATAATATCATATTAAACTAAAAACAGGTATGTCATTTTTTTTTTTTTTTTAAAGATTTATTTTTGGCCTTTTTGCCTTTATTAAGTAGATAGGACAGTATTTAAGACAGGAAGCGAAGTTGGAGAGAGAGAGGGGGTAGGGACGGGAAATGTCCTTGAGCCAGGATTCGAACTCGGGACGCCCTGAAGTGCTACTGCACCATATGTCAGCGCGCTAACATTTTAAATCAATAAATCATTATGCAAATGAAATTGAATAAAATATTAGAGCGAAAAATATTGTCTTCTAAAATAGTCATTAATAGACTTGTTTAGAAACATGGAATCATTCACTTTCTACTTTCAATATGTTATCGTCAGTTCATAATACACAATTGTACAAAGTAAATTAATATTTAAGTGCAAAATAAATTAATTAAAAATAAAAGAAAATGAAATAATCCATTTTCCTACTTTTATGGTATAATTATAGCTCATAAAAAAGCACATTTGAAATGTAAAATAATAAACTAAATGAATTAAAGTGAAATACAAGTAAACTTTAATACATATGAAAAAAGTCCTAATATTGTACTGCTAAAACAATCATTAATAGAATCATTTAGAAACTGTAACTGATAAATTCCATACTTTTATTTTATTTTCACAGTACCAAAAACATTTCAAAGTTAAAACACACAAATGTAAAATAAATGAAATTATTTATTAAAAAATTAACCACTAATGTAAAGTAAAATAGATTAGACAGTATTAATGTTACACAAAGTATGACTTTTCTGCACAACAGAATCGTTTAAGATTTTAAGAGTTTAAGACTGTTCACTTCACTAAAACTATCATTTCTACTTTTCGTAGTTATCATAATTTCTAAAACAGACACGTTCAAAATAAATGAAATATTGTTGAAACTGAACGCATAAAAGCAAGGAAAAGTAACTTGCTATATAATTAAATGTCACTTCTGAGCTGGGTTTACAGCTCAAAACAGATCCTGGCTCTTAAGCTAATCATCAGGGCAGTGGCTTATCTAAAGTTAATGCCACGCTTCATTAAATGAACACGAGCTAGTTAAACGCGTAGCCACGAAATGAACCTTATTCTTGGGAAAAGTAAAGACGGTCTACACACACCTCTTCAAGCAGCAGGCATGTTCAGTGGCAGGCCGGGGAGAGAGTGGGTGCTGCTCGGCATGGATGCTGGATCTTCCTCCGCCTGAGCATCACGTCCAGAGAAGCAGCAGTCGAAAAGACGCGAGGCCTTCGGGGATCTCAGCGCTCTGCTCCGGCATCGTCTTGGAGATGGTACGCAAATCACCACACAAACAAAAGCCACATTTCAGTCAGTCTCTCAGCGTCTGGACAACACACACAACACAACAGGGAGGCGGAGGAGGACAACAAAGAGGAAGACGCTGTTCTCTACAGAAGGGCGACCTCTGCCGGTGCGGAACGACAACCTACGCAATTAAAGGGATAGTTCATCCAAAAATGAAAATTTAGTCATTATTTACTTGTTTTAAAACTTTTGAGTATCAAAAGAAGAAAAGAAAAATGTCTTTATATGGTGTATAGAATGGCACACAGTATACCATACTATAGTGTATTTGTTTTTCCTACTATGGAAGTCAATGGTTACAGATTTTCAGGATTCTTCAAAATATCTTTTGTTGTCAACAGAAGAAATTCATAAAGGTATGTTAGCAATTGAGGGAACATAAATAGAAAGTTGATTTTCATTTTTTTTTAATGAAGAACTATTTCTTCCAGTTTTATTTTTATAATAGAATACCACATTTCCATGTTTGTTTACAATAACAGTGTCAGTGACTGTCCAGAAGTGTTTTGGAGGTAACTATGGCCACTTTGAGATTAGTATCTGCGTTTGACGGACCTCTCTTTTCACTTCCATGTAACGAAACAAAATGATTCACAGTAAAACAGGTGACATTTTAAATATTATATGGTACATTTAATAACAAATTTAATAACAAACTTCCAATAAACTACATAGGGTGTGAACATATTTTATAACAAATAACATTATTTTATAATAATTTAACAACTAAATCAGTTAATTTTTCGAGGGGTTTTTAAAATGTCTTAAAAAGATTTTTTACATATTACACTGTATTGAAATAAGTACATTAAATTAGCCTACACTGCACTGAAATGTTTTAGCAACTAAAACGTAAAATTTTTTTTAGCGCTATAAATTGTTTTAAAATTATTTATAACTTTTTTTTTTGTATTCAGTTCATTTCCAGGGGCTACAAAAATATATTTACGTATAAAAATATATATATATATGCTTGTTGCATATATTTGTTTAGATATTGTAACACTGTTACAATAAATTGTAACATAATTGTAAATATTTGATTTGCAACACTTAAATATTATTTAAAATTGTTATTTTATTTCTAAAATAAATTTAAGCAGATTTTATTTTTGTAAAATGTTTAGCATCATTCATCCAGTGTTCTGTCACAAGATCCTCAAGAAATCAGTCCAATATCTAATTTTCGATGTACAAGAAGCACCACTTATTGCATTCAGTGTTAAACAGTGTTACAAACAAGTCCAAATTTCTAACAGTAAAAACACAGGTTATATGACGCTTTGCTGAAGGAGCTTTTATTTAAAATGACTTCATATTATGCTCGTACTCATTTCTCATTTTCATAGGAAAATAGTTTATTCATAACAGCTTTTATCCTTAAAAAGATTCAACAAACACTGAATCACAAAGGCACTTGAATCCCAGACAATGGCTGCTGGGTGGGGAGGTTAAAGGAGGCGTAATCTCAAACAACACTTTCAACATAACACTTAAAATCTCTTTGAACAAAAAAAATTTAAATAAATCAGTAAAAATCTTTTAGTACCATGAACTACAACCGAGTCAACTGTGGAAACATTCGTACAGGAGGTGATTTGTGAGTTGCTGGAGAAATGTATTTCTCTTCTTCTTGACGATAGCGCTCAGTCTGTGTATTTGAGTGAGTGTTTTCTGAAGCGGAGAAATCCTCGAGGACATCTAACGCCACACAAATGGATGTAAATGTGTATTTGTGATGGTTTCACAGCTCTGCGGATGTACGGAGGTTAAACTGAATGAAAAAGCCTGAGTGACATTAATGTCGCATAACCACGAGAGGGCAGTGTTGATGCAAAGTAGTGAAGATCTAAGCAGGATTTCAGAAGAACACTTACTTTTCCTCCTCCGTTTTATCAAAACATACTTGCTTTGGTTACTATCGCAGTTCCCAACTTCAAAGTACGAGTTAATATTGAACCAGTCGGTCCTTAAAAGGTTAGTTCAGCACAAAATGAAAATTCGGTCAACATTTACTCACCCACATGTCATTTGAAACATAAATGAAGACTATAGAATCAAATCTGGGAGATTTGTATGTCTATTGAACGTCTGGTCACCAAAACTTCAATAGCGGTGATCAAAATATATATATATATTACACGAATCAAGCCATTCCGAGAAGACATCACTTTGTATCAGACTTAAGTTGAGCTTTTACCACCAATTAAATTAAATTTTTCTGATAAGCTCAAGCATGCCATGTGACGCATAAGAATAAACCTGATCGATTCTCACACCTCAAGCAAGCATCAGCCTCCCTGACCATTATGGTTTGCTTCATTTGTTTTTAAAGCATCAGTGTTTTAGGTTAGTTTAATGTTTTAAGGGCAAAAAAATATCACATTTTATATATTAAAAAAATCTTAATTTGTGTTTCAAAGATTAACCAATTGCTTATGAATTTGGAACTTATGAACTTTTAAATTTAGGATGAATTAACCTTTTAAATGATACTGTTGCGCAATGTGATGAAGACAAGCCCATCCATATAAAAAATGAAAACACACACACATATACTTTTAAACAATCTCAAACTGTTGGCAGCATTAAGACTTGAGGCGGCTGAATCTCTATGTATGAAATGGAGAATGACTCACAACTTGTGTACCATTAAGCAAAGCACGTTCGTCCACCATGACCTTAATACAGTGCTTTGAATCAGAGTAAAAAAATGAAAAAGGAGAAAAGATATTTTCTCTGAACATGTGCGCTGTGCATCAATCATTTCCTACTGCAAAAATAAATAATAAGTTTTGGGGAAAAAAAATAGGCAACCTGACGAGATCCAGCTATTATATCTTGTTTTATATACTGACTAAATCACAGGTCGCTCATCCCAAATTCACTTTGGGTTAAAAATACTCCTTTCACAGTGCTGTTAAAAGCAGGAAGAGCTTTAAAAGTACCGACCAGCTTAAAACGCACAGTCAGGCTCCAAAAAAATATTGTAAAAATTGTGCTGGAGACAAAAACATTGGCCCTCCGACCACACTCTTATCCAGCGTAGTTTCGTTATAAAAATGCTCTGCGCAAAAGGCATGAGTCTGAAGGCCTGGAGGTGAAGGTCACATTAAATACATATATATTTTCTGAAGCACATATGGTTCTAGGTCTCTTCCTCCCATAGGCACAGCTGTTTGTGTGGCACATAGTATGTAAACTGGTAGCCTTTGCTGCAGCTCTTGATGCCACATTTGTATGGGCTGCCTCTGCCGGAGACGTCCCGGTTGCGGCAGTATTTTAGCAAGCAGGGGTACCACTCCAGTCTGAGGTTGTAGCTGCAAGAACAGGGCTGCCACAAGTCTTTCACTGTCCCACAGCTCTGCAGGCTGCTCATCTCCACTGCCTGAGGCTCGAACATGGAACCCTCCATGCCTGAAGAATCAGGAAAAAAAAACACATTTAATACAGCTCTACTGTATGTGGTTTGGTGAAGTGTGACAAATGCAGATGTGCTCCAATTAAAACAGTAATGCTGTTTTTACATTGAGTACTAAAGTGTTCAATTGTGTTCAATTAATATTATTAATATTATATATGTATACACTACTATTTATTAATATAATAATTAATATTAGTTTGTCTGAAAAGATTTCCAAAACTCAAATGAATATATTGTGATTTTCAGTTCATTTTTTCAGGATAAAACATTTATTGTGATTGAAAATCAAGGTTACTCCACCAAATATTGATTTCTTCATTCTTCCTGAAAATTGGTTTTGAAGATATTTTGTACATTTTCTACTGTACTTATATGAAAAATCTATTTTTGATTAGTAATATACATAGCTAAGCACTACATTAAGACTTTAAAGGCGATTTCCCCAGTATTTCCAACCCTCAGATTCCAGATATTTTCAACTAGTTGTATCTCTACTAAATATAGTAGTAAGCTTATTTATTCAGCTTTCAGTTGATCTATAAATCTTAATAAAAAATAGTTTTGACACATATGACTGGTTTTGTGGTCCATGCTCATAAATGCACTTGTAGAGGAACAAAAATGTTACTACTATTAGCTACATCAGTCATAATAGAGTTCAAATGTGAAGAGCGCTATATACCAGTCAGCATTATATTTAAGTGTGCTGGGTTTAGTAGGCTGTAATTAAGGGCCACAGTAAGCACGCTTGCCTCGGTCCAGCCAGTGTCTGACATCAGCCTCGCGCGTGTACACGGCCTCACGGGCCACGCTGCACATGTTGTGGATGTGGGCGCTCAGCTGCCAAGTCCGCGTCAAATTGACCGCTACGTTCATGCTCAGCATCTCTGTGCTTCTCTTCTCCTCTGCTGTGCGAATGGCCTGAGGATTTTTCTGCAAAGTAAAACAGAAAGATTTCAGCATTAGCACTGTAGTTCTAGAAATGTTTCCAGTCTTTTATCACACCTTTCATTCGTTTTCACACCTTTAAGGCCTTGGCTGCCCTCCCAGGAACTACTCATCAAAGACCTTTACAGCCTTGCTTCCTCTGAGATCTTCTATTTAAATCATCGCACTCCTTCGCAACACACGGGAGCTAACACCCCGATCGTGATCCAATTTCTTTTACAAAGCAAATTAGTGGAATCCAACACAGATTATTTTTTGTGTAATTTATATTAGATTGCATCATTAACCAAGTAAAAACATAATGATTTGACATTAGTTTTTGTGAAATTATGGTTAAAAAACACACACAAAAACAAAGATTGAAAGCTGAATTAAATGCAAATTCGGGCACTTCATGTAGGGGGTGCTAAAAGAACAGCAGGAATAACAGTTTTCTGTCATTTCAGTAGTGCTGCAATCAAATGAGCTGCACTGGTATATAAATATGCATTATATGGAAACCATCTACAAAACAAATACCATCTAAATGTTTCTGAAGACAAGGGTTCCTCTTATAGATGTTTTAATAAAATCCCCCACAAACAATTTACTATTTTGTTTAGTTTTTCAAATACAACCACGATCAACACATAAGATACCATTAATAGACAAACTAGTACATTGAATGCTTCCATGTACAGTATATAGATGTTTTCTCAACCGTTATTTTTTCTAAGATTAAATTTATATTCATCTTACAAATTTGTCAGAATTTTTGAAGCCTACAACAATACAAGTAATTGCCTGAGATTCGAGATTTTCACCTAAATTTGCCTAAATAAAGCACTTTATTCTATTTTCATGTCTCATCACCACTTAAAGATTAAAAATTTACCTTTTTTTTTTTTTTTTTTTTTTTACAAAAAACAGTTAGTTTTTTTCAAAGTAGTGCATGTTAAAGATATATAGTATATAATACACACATACATACATAGATATATATGCGAGCTCCAATAAAGTACAAATCTGAAATTGGAGTAAGCCAAGGGAAAACTGTATAACTTTTCATTTTTACATGCAATCTGATCTACACTTTTTCTGACTGTCTTCTATTTTGCACCCAAGAGACCCAGATGTCCCGCTATAGCTTTCCTTACCATAATATACCTTAAACACATATTGCGATTAAAAAATTGTCAATGGCAGGGAAGAGTTGTCTCCTAATTGATCAGATATCTTGTCAAAGGCAGGCAAATAGGTAATGTCAAAAACCTCACATCATAGAAGTATGAAACAAACATTCAATATTTAAATGATTTAAATGCAAAATATCTTGTGTTTTTTTACTGTGGGTGCTCGACTATTGACATGTGACTCTTGAGCCAAGTTGTACTATAAAAATCAGTGCAGTGTACAGAACAGAAATCGGCCAAATAAAATAAAATAAAAATAAAATAAAAACAGCAAGTTGCTGATTGCACATTTGGAACAAAAAAAAAAACAACACATTTTAATGCATATTTTTCAATTGCATATATAATTTGCTCCTTCAAACCCAAGCTTTTCCACCGAGTGACTTGCTCCTGCCCCGTCATCAGACACTGGAGGACTGACCTGTCTAAGTCTGGCCATGGACTCGCTGGGGATGATCTCATTGTGGTTGAGTCGTGTGATGAAGCAGAGCGCCTGGTACTGGCTCTGTCCTCTTTCCAATTCTCCCAGAATCAGCGCTCGGAAAATCTTCACATCCTGAGGGGGGAAAAAAACATGCAGTCTTAGGTTGCACGGGTATATTTTTTGTCAACAGTCAAAAATACATAGTATGAGTCAAAGATATTGATTTTTCTGTTCGAATATTACGTAAAGATCATACTCCATGAAGATATTTTGTAAATGTTTATGCTGCAAATATATCAAAAATGTATTTCTTTGCATGGCTAAGAACTTAATATGGTCAACTTTAAAGATGACTCTCTTTAGAACAGAAATCGAAACGAAAAAACAAAGAAACAAAACAAAATTATAGTGAAATTCATTATAAACACCATTTATAATATCAAGCTTAAATTTACTGAACTGTGGTGTTTGGGAATTGCACAGTACAAACTCGTATATCTCTTTCCAAATGTGTGTGCGCTTTGCACATAGTTTGCATGCTTGACATTAATTTCATGTTCCAGATAATACAGAATAAGGACTTATATTCTGGAAAATACAGCAATCATGTTTTAATGGTGATTTTGATTTCTGCTCTTGATTTATTCAAGGCCTGTTCACTCCAAGAACAATACAATAATGACACTAATGTTTTAATAATTATTTAATTGCATGAGAATGGGGAATTTCACACTACAACTACAGCACACACTTACACACCACAACTTACAACACAGAGGGAAAAAAAATTGTTGGAATCAGAATCAAAATGTTGTTGTTGTTGTTGTTGTTTATCATTGGCAGCCAATCAGAAAACATCCTGATTTTTAAGCTTCAGCATTAAAGTGGCAGACAAAAACTGCAGTGTGCTTAAAGTAAGCAGACTGCCTGTGATGTGATATATTCAAACACGAGTCCTGATAATATCGTTTATAACTGAAGTTGCTGAATAAACACACTTACATCTTTTTTTATTGTTTTTTTTATTGTTTTAATAATAATAAAAATAAAACATGATTTGGAATTACAGTAATTCATTTTTTCGAGAAGCTTCCAGTTTTATGCTTAAGGCGAAACACACAAAGCTTACAGTTGGCTAGTGGGCAGTATTGGGCCAAAGTACAATTTGCATATGTGCAACAGTAGTTCCAATTTCCCTTTGTGGAATGACAATACAGATACTGCCACCTGCAGGAATGGAAAGATACATCCTCTTACGCAGGTTTAAGCCAAGAAAGGATCTGATGCAGTTGACAGGACGTGACAACATAATCGGTTTATTAATCGAAGGTGATTTTCATGCACATTTACTTTGTGCCATATTTATAGTTTCCACGTGAAAGCCCTGTGGCCTTTGGGGGAGGAGATTTACTGAACACAGAGACGTGTTTCTCTGACAAGAAAAATCGTGATTTCCAATACAAAAAAAATTTGATTAATCATTCAGCCCCAAATAATTCTAATGCCTTAATTAATTAAAAAATAAATAAAATAAAATCCATTTTGAGATTACAATTACTGAACAAAGCAATAAAAATCCTCCATTATCATGCAGCCCTCTCAAATGCCGACCAGTTTTATTAGTTTTGGCTCCACAACTCTTGCAATTTAGCCTTTAAAAGTCAGCAGTCGACCTTCAAGCTTACAGTCAGATCTTCATTAGAAGATTTTACAGCATCCCGGCCCAGATCAACACAGAGACAGACGCTGTATATTTCAGCACATCATTGAGTTGCTGTTAGCAACCCGACCAAATCTCTGGCAGCGCCTCCCTGCCTATAAAGACTTCCATGTAAAGGCATTATGGGAAAGCCCAGAGAGGAGAGCAAGGCTGCAGACCTGTCTACCCATTCATCAATTTCTCCTCGCTCTGCCAGCAGAAGACACACATTCTCCTCTTGTTTTTTCACAATAAGGCCTCGAGCCGACAGAAGGGAGGAAGCTTTCAGGATTTCACTCTGAAAGTAGGTTTTCTCAGACAATCAAAATAAACAAGCCCAAGCTGTCTTTGTTTGCTTTGGAGCTCTCATCTTATTCCCTTTCTAGAACCTTCCATCTGGTTTCCAGAGTTGGTCGACCCCCAAACTCACGGAGCTGCTGTTTCACTGAGCCCCGTGGCAGAAACTCAGCCAAGAACCACTCACCTCCTCTAATATTCGGTCTGAATGACAGCGCTCATATGGGTTTCCCTGAGGACATGTATTCAGTTCTGCAGACTAACTCTGTGACTGCTACCCAACTAAAACTAAATATGTCGGTTCTTATTCCACAAACTTAGTAAGAATGACCAAAAATAGCACTTTTTTTTTTTTTATAAAGAACTAGAAGAATCAACTTAAATGGAGAAATCCATTATATGTATTTGTATAAAAAAGCATATATAATACATATACATGTAGATATGTATAAAAAGTATAAATAATACATTAAAGGGATAGTTTACACAAAAATGAAAAATGCCTCACTAATTTCTCACCCACACATGGTTTCATTCCTCTGTTGAACCCAAAAGAAAATATCTTGAAGAATGGCTAAAACATGTAACCATTGACCTCCATAGGAAAAATAGATACTATGGATGTCAAGGTTTTAGGTTGGTTATAGGTTTTCAGATTTATTCAAAATATCTTATTTTGTGTTTAAACAAGAAGGAAGAAACTCATAAAGATTGCCAACGGTAAGAAGACGGTGACAGAATTTTCCTTTTTGGAGTTCACCCAAAAATGAATATTTACTCACTATTTACTCTCCCTCAAGTGGTTCCAAACTTTTTTCAGTTTCTTTCTTGTTGAACACTAAGTGAAGTTTTACAAACTAATTTCGAGAGGAGCACGTGA
>CAIGQW010024412.1:6210931-6251986 GCA_903798125.1 Danio choprae
TATTTATATATATATGTATATATATATATACATATATATATAAATAAATGTACATATTTAAAAAATGTAAAAGTTAGTGAAACTCTAAAAGCCGCAACTTGCAATTTTACATCTCTTATAACAAGTCATACAGTATTTTAAGATATAGCCTACATGTATTCTATATGAATGTTTCTTTATGCATATTTACATATGTATTATTCCCTCTGAAAGTGAATGAAAGATTGTTAATCTAAAAGTAAGGGACATTTCCATGTGTAGAGAGTTTCATGAAGAAACTCCTCAGTGTGTATAAGTGCTACAGTAGAAAAGGAATTCACATTTAGGCTTATCAACAAACAAATCACCCTCAATGAATGAGAAAAACCTCTTGAAAAGGCATGCAATAAACCGAATTCCAGCACATTTCTGTTACACATCCTGTGACAACAACCACAGACTTTTCTCCCAGCCAGTTTTCAACTTACCTGCTTGAAATCGGCCACAAAAGTGATCAGAGTCCCGTCTCCCTGTTTAAACTCCACGGTGATGGAGTCCTTCTCGCTGTCCGCCTCCAGAAGTTCATCCGTGATTTGTCCATCGGCCAAGCGGACCCTCACCTTCAGCTCAGACGCCGACCCGCGAACTACCGACAACACCGTGAGCAGAAAAACCACAAGAGTTAACCGAACTGAACCCGGCCAAATCCACCTCGCAAACATTCCAGATGATCCTAAAACCCAAAGCGCGAGCTCAGAAGCACAATCCACGGGAATAACAGTCGACTCATTCCACGAGACCCCCTCAAAACATCACAGCGGCTTCACTTTAACAACTTCACCCATATTTTGTGGAAGCTGGATACACCAACGAATTCATAAAGTCTTTTAAAGCCGGTCTAGATCCTTCTCATGTCTGGTAAATAAACATTGAGCAGAGTAGAGTACGGAGCGTCACGCACGGAGTAATCTGCTGTTTTCACTCGCCTCGCGCCTCTCATTGAGGGAACTTTGATTCGGGAGCTCAGGCTGACTTGTGTTCATGCCTCTACTGACGAGCTCCTTCATTCAGCTCTTCACGCTGACTTCTGTCTTAGTTTCTGTTTTTCTGCTCTGTAGTTTTTTCTTCTCTCTCTCTCTCTCCCCTAGTAATGCGGATTCGTCACTTCCTTCGTTATCCAAAGTGCAGCAGCCAGCAGTCCAACGGCCTCCCAAAGTTTCGCAGGCAGCGCTCGGAAACTCTTAAAGGCGTAGCGCCCTCTCAAATAACTCAACGTTGACCGACAGTACTCATGTAGACAGTTCCACAGATACGTTTCTAGCAGGACACTTTTTGTGCATTTGGTGATGTAATATTGATTTTTTTTAATCTGTTTATTGAACTTTTACCAAAATAACAGTATAATTGTACAGGAAAATAGAAAGAAATATTGTTCTCATCCCTTCCCCCATAAACAAAATAAAAATACAATGCACACAAAACATAGCTTATTCATTCATTCATTTTCTTTTCGGCTTAGTCCCTTTATTAATCTGGGGTCGCCACAGCGGAATGAACCGCCAACTTATCCAGCATATGTTTTACGCAACAAATGCCCTTCGAGGTGCAACCCATCACTGGGAAACATTCACACACACTCATTCACACACATACACTACGGACAATTTAACTTACCCAAATCACCTATAGCGCATGTCTTTTGACTTGTGGGGGAAACCGGAGCACCCGGAGAAAACCCACGCAAACATGGGGAGAACATGCAAACTCCACACAGAAATGCCAACTGACCCAGCCGAGGCTCGAACCAGCGACCTTCTTGCTGTGAGGCGATCGTGCTACCCACTGCGCATATGCATTTGTACACAAATTATTCCTGTCCCTATAAGCGTCTCGTCACTAAGAAGACATAGTATTTAATTTTTATATTGTCTTATTGTGTGTATTTGGGATAATTGGTATAAGACCAAAAAAAATTCAATCAGCTTTAAAACTATAAAGCCTGACAGGATTTTCCTTCAGTTAAGCAGTTGTTTCATATTCCAAAACATAGGCTATTTGTTAATATTTAGTTTTAATGGAGCAAAATATTTCTAACATCAAACTGGCTAAAGTTAATGCTGTCTGATAAAGTTAGATTATATTCTGTAACTTGTAACCTAAATTAATGAGCTATAGCAGTTATAGCAATATAACAGACTACAAAACGCTTATCAGTTGTCATTCTCTATGTTGCAATAATTTGTCCAATGATTTAACCAGATATTTAAATGCTTAGTTTTATCTGGATTTTATTGTGGACGTAATGCAGAACAATTATGACTGAAAGTTGTAAAAAAAATAATGTTTTTTATCATCATATTTACATTTTAATTTGATTGGATTTATGGAAGAAGAAAAAAAGCACAGTAAAAATCTCTTTATGGGTGACACGTTCACCTCACATAAAGAAGGTCGCTGGTTCGAGTCCCGGCTGGGTCAATTGGCGTTTCTGTGTGGAGTTTGCAGGTTCTCCCTTGTTTGCGTGAGTTTCCTCCGGGTGCTCCGGTTTCCCCCACAGTCCAGACATGCAATACAGGTGAATAGAATAAACTAAATTGACCATAGTGTATGTCTGTGAATGAGTGTGTATGGATGTTTCCCAGTACTCCCAGCATCCTCTGTGTAAAACATAAGCTGGATAAGTTGGCGGTTCATTCCGCTGTGGCGACCCCTAATGAATAAAGGGACTAATACGAAGGAAAATGAATGAAAAATCTCTTTAGCTTTTCTATGAAAATATATTCTAAAATCTAAATAAGACTAAATGTGTGTATAATAGGAAAACATAAAATAATTATTATCTCATCACATTCAGTTACAAATGACATCACATACTGTGCATGGTTTATTTAAATTATTTTTAAGTTTTACATTTCTCACGAAAAACTGTTGTCAAATATTTATCTAAAACTCTAGACTCTTACATTCCATTCAACTTAAAAAGAAAAGCTACACTTCAATTTTGTCTTTTGTGAAGAGTAAAACTCCGCCTTTTCTGCTCTGATTGGCCACATCAGTAATATTAGCATTAATGAGCCTGAACAATTAACATTTTCACATCTTAATAACAATCAGAGGAGCAGTATCAAAAATATGGTGGAGAATTGGTGCCATTTGTAATGAATCAATCAATCAATCATTTTCTTTTCGGCTTAGTCCCTATATTAATTTGGGGTCGCCACAGCGGAATGAACCGCCAACTTATCCAGCATGTGTTTTACGCAGCGGATGCTCTTCCAGCTGCAACCCATCACTGGAAAACATCCATACACACTTATTCACTATGGTCAATTTAGCTTGCCTAATTCACCTGTATCGCATGTCTTTGGACTTGTTGGGGAAACCGGAGCACCCGGAGGAAACCCACGTGAACACGGGGAGAACATGAACAAACTCCACACAGAAATGCCAACTGACCCAGCCGATGCTCGAACCAGCAACCTTCTTGCTGTGAGGCGATTGTACTACCCACTGCGTCACCGCGTTGCCCATTTGTAATTACTACAGTCCTATTTATTGATTGTACAAATGTGGGTTTTGCATTTAAAAGTTTACAAAAGCAGAAATCCAGAAGTCAAAATGTATTGCATTCTGAAATAATATATTTAATTAGGATCTGAATCTGAGCTCTAGCCCTTCTAGTATAATGATCTCCATTCATTATATGTGGCATATTTCACAGTGGGTTGCGCACTGAGCAGAAATCCTCCAGCTGTGGTCCATCAGAGCTCTTATTCCCAGGTGAAGTGTGTCTTGCTGGGTGGCCTGAGTGTGGACTCCTCGGGGAGCACATCAGCGCTGGGCAACATGCACTGGAGAGCTTCACTGGAGGAGAAAGCAAACAGACAGCCTGTGGTCTCGAGCAAACATTGTCAGCTGGGTCAGGACACTGGTCAATACAGGTGACAGATTAGAGTGAAGTCCAGGTAAACATGTCCTTTTGTGACTAAACTAAAGCATTTACAGCTTTAGAGAAGGGTCTTACTGCAGTTTGACCAGCTGTGACTTATTTTTTTGCATCGTTTTATTAGTAGGCTATGATACACATTGGCTGTACACTCTATAAATTCTGGGATATATGACCCACATTTTTGTCAAATATGGATAAAGCTCAATTGTTGGGTTAAAGTCTATTTAAGGAATAGTTTACCCCCCCAAAAAATGATAATTCTGTCATCATTTACTTATCCTCCACTTGCTCCAAACCTGTTTCTGATATACAGAAGAATGAAGAATAAAGCAGCAATTGATTTCAATATTATTTTATGTTCCTACTATGGATGTCAATGACAATGTTTTCAACATTCTTCAGAATATCGCGCTTTGTGTTCAACAGAAGATCTTTAGAACTACTTGTGAGTGTGAGGAAATAGTGACGAAATGTTGGACTATCTCTTTAAATAAATGTAATTTTATAAGATTTACATAGTGACTGGGTTTGATCATATTTTACTCAAGTTTGGGTTCAAATAACCCAGCATTTTTTTTTATGTAAAATGTATTTAGTTTCTGCTATAAATTGTGTTCACACTCACTATAAAAAAGTCTTGCTGCCTAAAATCTAATCAAATGAACTTTTCTAGTCTCTCAACTCACATCAGTCAAACTGACTAAAATATTAAGTTAAACTTTTTATAACTAAAAATATTTAGTTGAAAACTGATTTACTCATTAAAATTAAAGTAACATAAAACATTCATTATTATGGATTTTTGTTATATAATTTTTTTTACAGTGTTTTACAGTTAGATTTGGTTAAGTTAAAATAAACTGTTGTGTAATTGCTTTGTGATTTGGTTTATCCGAATTAGTGTGAACTCTGCCATCTGAACCTTGGTGTGAACCAAACAAAACTGCTGAAAAGATATATACTTGATTGAGTCGATATGCTTCCAAATGAACTCTTGTGCAGTGAAACATGAATGAAATACAAACCAAAGACATTTACTTGAACCAAAAAAAAAGGCATAATGAACCAAAATTAGAGCATCAACTTGTAGCAGATCTATATTAGTATGTCTGATGCATGGAATTCCTGTTCTTCTCAAAATTGCACATACAAATAGAAGCAAAAAAATATTGTATTTGGATGTTTGACACAAAATATAAGTCATAAAAACTATAGATTCAGACTTATGAATGAATAATTCGTAGATGCTTTTGTTTTGGTCCAGACCTAATAAACTAAGTAAAGTGTGAACACAACTCTAACTTTGTTTCATGCTTTACGACTGTTTACATTTTCTGGAAGGGAAACCATGCCTCTTTCCAGGTTTAGTAGTACAAAGTGTTCTGTATAATGTATATATTTATGTCAATCATTAACAAGACATTCACTTTATTGGACACATGCATGCTTCACTTCACTGCCTACACTGGAGCAGATTTTTGTTTCTAGTCTTTTAAACTTTTAAACTTTTTTATACCTGTTGGTCACTGAATTCATTGACATATGGTATGCAAATGCTATACGCAAAAATATGTCTTGTTCAACTTTTATTGTAGTACTAAATTCGAGTTTTCATTATTATGACCCATCACATAAAAAGTGACCATTGTAATGTGCTCATACATATGCTACGATGTGGCTGTAAACAAACGGCTGATTCATATCCTATCATTTATTGTAGCATTTTATCTGAAATGGTGACCTGGCTAAAAGGAAACTGTACATCTTTGAAACATCACTGAAGTATGTCATTTGTGAATCATGGTCAAGGTTACAGTTGTGCAATGTACCTACTATTTCAAGTGGATATTTTAAATATTGACAATGTTTAATTCCTTTTGTAACTGCTCTATTATTCATGCTTGAGTTGTGTGGTCAATATGTGTTTAGAGTTCAACCAACAAACGTAAATCTGATGCACAATTTGCATACAGCTTAGTGAGTTTTTAACGATGTGTCATTTTTACCACGGCCATGATGGAGAGCAGAATGTAAACAATGCTACTGAACCAAACGAAGCTTGCATATTTTTCTGATTACTGCTGCTAAAAAATGAATAAATATTGTCATGTTTTGGCCTGTACTAATCGGTCAGACCTCAAAAAAAACAAAAAACATTTAGAGTACTAAAGACTGCCAAAAGATGTATAAAACCAAGAAATGGAGCTTATTAAAATCAGCTAGTCAAAATATTTGACATTTTCCTGCTCACTGAGTTATACTCTATATGATTTAGCAGCTTCCACACATTTGTCTGTGGTTTGCACAGCATAAATAAGCAGAACAGCATATTCAGTATATAGTAGATGATTGTGCAATCAAATGCTGGTGTTTATATCTGAGTATCTCCAAAATGGCCGCACATATGGGTAACTGACCAAATTTGAATGTAAGTCAAAACATTCTTTTGAGACGTCAGAATTTTGCCATACAAAAGTTAACTGTAGCTGCACAGCCAATTTTAGTTTGGTTCATAAACAATTCATGGATTTACTATTAGCAGTAGGAAGTACAATTTATTTAACACATTTGATTTATAGAACAGGCATTGTAAGTAGTTATCCAAAAGTCCATGTGTTGTATTTTATTTGTAACATAATAAAAGTTATCTAGTTAATGTGCTAGCAACATGCTATGAATGTATTAAATTGTTTCTAACATATTAAATTGCTAGAAGCAAGCTAAAAACATTAGAATTGATTCTATTAATGCACCAAACCACTTAGAAACTATCAACATTGTAAAACATGCTAGAAACATGTTAAACGCTTTTTTTATGCTGTTAAAATGTTTGTCGTCAATGGGTCTGTTTACAGTTTGCATGGTTTTCAAAAATCAGCATTAATTGACTTAAAGAAATAAGTTAATTAGATCACTTAAAAAAAGTTAAGATATGGAACATAACAATGATAAGATATTTACATATTCTGATAACATACTGTAAAAACACAAAGTTGCCATATCGTATTATATCATATCAGTGTTTACAGAGTAGTTTAATCTAAAAATATCTAAAACCTTCAAACTTCGAACGCTTTAAACGTCTTCAAAAAATCTTGAAAACTTGCATCTCACTAATTTGTAACTTACTATTTTATTCATTCACAAATAACAGACTCAAAGTTTGTCTACAAACTGTGGAATCTATATTCTGACGTGGATCACTGATTTCTGCATTTTAAGTTTTATTTATAGATTTTTTCATTTATTCATTTATTTATTCATCAGGGGTTGCCACAGTGGAATGAACCGCCAACTTATCCAGCATATGTTTTACACAGCGGATGCCCTTCCAGCTGCAACCCAGTACTGGAAAACATCCATACACACTCATTCACACACATACACTACGGCCAATTTAGTTTATTCAATTCACCTATACCACATGTCTTTGGACTGTGGGGGAAACTGGAGCACCCAAAGGAAACCCACGCGAACACGGGGAGAACATGCAAACTCCACACAGAAATGCCAACTGACCCAGCTGGGACTCGAACCAGCGACCTTCTTGTTGTGAGCTGACAGTGCTAACTACTGAGCCATCGTGCTGCCCTATTTATTTTTACATTTTAAGTTATTTTTGGTTTCATAGAAACAATGTTCTTAAGTAGTCTCACTTCTTCCAAACCTATAGCTTCACTTCACTCCTTTTAAATTGTCAGTAGCTTACGCCTTACAAAACTGCAGTTTCAAAGTAGTTCCTTGACACTCTCCCAAATTATACCATGGTGTTGCGTGCCAGGCGTTTAGTGTGTTTGATCGTGAGTGTGTGGTTTGTTGTCTCAATACGCCGAGCAATGACAGAAATACGATGAGTAGGACATGCACCGACGAGTCTAGCCACCGTTTTGTTCCTTTGTAATCGTCATCTATGCCACCTTATAGAATGATCATTCCCTACTGTGTGCTTTCGTCTGTAATAAAGGCCTGTGTAGACGCAGATCCTATAATGAGGTGACAAACAGCTAAGCCTTTACAAAGACATATTGTATGTTTTCACCCAGACTGTCTCTTAGTGAATGCATGGAGTCTAATGAGACTGAAACGTGTGCAGGTGTATTCATTCACACTCAATTCCTCTAAACACTCACCTTGAGGTGTTGTAATGACATAATGGCCCTGCAAACAATATAAAAATGAACCATTCTGCTACCTGTTTCCTCTTCTTTCAAAGCAGCAACAAAGAAGTGTTTGTCTTACTTAAATGTTGACCTGGTTGAGTTTTCTCTTCCTGGCAAGTATGTTTGTGTTGTTTTTGGGTTAAGGGTTTTGGGTTTTGGGTTAAACTGGAGATTTCTAATGCTGAATTCCTCCGCTGAAAGAATGTGTTAAAATGACCTCTCACACTGAGGATTTACACCACAAAGGAGATTTTGCACCGGTTCAGGAAGTTTTAAGGTTAACAAGAGCCTCAATGAGAGCAAATAGTGTCAAAAGCTTTAATCAAATTACTATATAAGGCTTAGCGCTAAGGATTTCCTCATGGTCTATAGTCATGTCAGCTACACTCTTAAAAATAAAAGGTTCTTGATTGGCAGCAATAGATTTCATGAAGGACTGTTACCATACATGGAACTTTTGCATAATAAGTTCTTTAAAATATCTTCACATTTAAAATAATGATTCTTTTATGAGTTGTTGATTAAAACGATTCGAGGAACCCAAAAATGGTTCTTCTGCACTGTAAAAATTCATTACCTTAAAAGCAACAAGTTGTCTGTTATTTAAAAAAGTAAGTAAACCCATTGTAACTTGGAACTGTTAAGTTGAGGTTACTTAGTTTTTATTATTATGCACATAGTTCATTTAGTTAATAATTTTAAGGCATCTGGTTTACTCACTTTTGTTAAGTAAAATCAATTAATCGCTTTAAAAGCAACATGTTCACTAACCTTTTTAATGCCAATATCTATTTACAAAGATACTAAAGAAGATATATCTGTCTCCCAGTGTTTGTGTTTTTAACATTTTACTTTTTATGAATTTAGACATTTTATACACGACATTAAAGGTAAACCTTTTACATTCCTTTAAGCCTGAATATTTCAATATCTAATGAATATAAAAACGGACAATAATTAAGCTTATTATTTGGCTAATGTATGAAATTGATTGAATGTTATCAGTGACTAACAGTTGGGTTACAGTTTATTTTAAGGTATACTGTTTTAAGGTATACTTTATTTTAAGGTAATACTGTTTAATTTTATTTAAATGCATATACTTTCTATATGGTTATGATTTGGTTATGATTAGGTTTATGGTTACTTGCATTTAATTATGCATACTATATATATATATATATATATATATATATATATATATATATATATATAATGTAATTACTACAGCAAATAAATATAACTTAAAATAAAGTGTTACGTAAAGGAGTTAATTCAGAAACCTTTGTTATTAGCAACACTCATGCTCACACCATTCAAACCTCTGATATACTGACACGTTTTATACTGATACATATTTATATACAATAGGATGTACTGATACATCCTCATTGTTGAGCTTCATTTAAAGTAAAAGACATGTGCTAAACTTAAATCTCACAATCGTCTTCCTGTTGGCCATAAGTTTTAGTGAAAGATCTGACACTGACGATGATATGAACAAGCTTTTAAACACATCCTGCTCCTGTTATAAATCTGCTTCAGATAAAGAAATGTCTCATGCTGATAAATCATGTTCTCTGACTATCTCTCCGCTGTATTATATGTGAAATCGTTGAATAAGCATAATTGAAGAACCCCGTTCACAGAAGTTGGCAGGAAAAAAGAAAAGGAATGTCTGCATAGCGACGTGATCCTCAAGCTGCAAGCAATATGGATGAAATCCGAATTCTCCAGCTTGATCATTATTCCAGAGCAACGTAAAGAGGGTTTTATATTGAAAAACTCATTTCCACATGGTGGAAATATCTGTCTGCATGGCTTTGGTCTGTGGATTTTGGATGGAGGGGTATCTTCTTACACCAGAGAGCACTTCACCCCCTGGAGAAAAAGCACAAACGGAGAACAGGACTTGATCCAGACCATTAGAAATGTCTGTAGAGCCACTCTCATTCTGTATATGCTTACTTGGCCAAAATTATACATATATTATACATATATTTAGATGATTAACAGGATAGTTCCTCCATAAATGAGATCATCATTTACTCATCCTTTACTTGTCCAAAACCTATATGAATTTCTGTTGAACAGAAGAAAAAAGCTCATAAAGGTTTAAAACCACATGAGGGAGAGAAAATGGTAAGGCAATCTTTTTTGTGTGTGTGTGAACTATCCCTATAAGACAATAACCTGATTAAGAATCTATTGTGTAAACAGATATTTTTGATTCTCATCCAGCTAAAGTCATTTTAAAGTAAACAAAATATGAAATATTGGGTAAATTATAATTCTACTCAACAAAAAGCGCTGACAGAGATGTATTTGTTGTATTTTTGTCAGGGTTCTGCCACTCCTGTCTTGTAAATTCATGTTTAGGTGGCAGAGTCCAGACACTAGTCATGTCTTGTCCTGTATGTTGTGCTCGACTCGAGTTTTCTCGGGTCGAGCACTCGTTTTCTGTTCCTGTGTCTTTTGTTTGAGCGGCATTTTTGATCGCGCGAGACGCGCGCGCTCCCGCGTAATGCGGAAGCGCGAGGTCCGCGTGGTCTGAGATGCGCGCTCTTGTCCTGGTGTTTGTTTGTTCTGTCTGCAGCGTGGTGTTTCATTCCCAGGGTCTCAGTCTAGTTGGTTTCGGTTTTGGTTGGCGCTGGGATGAAACATGCACGTTGCATGTGTGAGTGCACGGTAAGTGTTTTCACTTATCGTGTACTCGTGTCTTGCGTTTAGTCTTCTGTTGGTGTTGTGTTTAGCACATGGTATATGTTTACATGTGCCACGTGCGTGTCATGTGAATGCGCGGTTAATGAGTTATCTCATTGGCTGCGTGCTCGAGTCTTGTCTTTGTGTGAGCATATGGCTTGTGTTTGTTTGTGTCATATGCTCTCCCGTCATTTGTCTAGTCCCACCCTCCTTGTTAACCCATTATTAGTTTATTATGTTCACCTGTTTGTATGTTAATTATTTGTGCTTATATTCTCCTCATGTTTGCTGTCCTGTGCCAGTTCGTCGTCTGATCTTCCGTGTTATCATCGTCTTTTCCTGTGTCATGCCCTGTCCAGTCCTGCCAGCCCAGCCCAGCCCAGCCCAGCCCAGCCCAGCCCAGCCAAGTCAAGTCAAGTCAAGTCAAGTCAAGTTTGTTTTTGTCTTTTTGTTAATGTTTTCCCCCTCGGGGTAGTTTGTTTTGCCTTTTTTGTTTTATTTTGATTATTATTAAAACCCTTTTTATCTGCATTTGGGTCCTCGCCTCATCCTTCCCAACCCCAACCGTGACAATTTTGTGGATTTAACATATATGACAAACAAAGAAGGAATTAACACAAACCTCGCTATAAAGAGCTGAGTGATATGACTTGATGCATAAATGTGCATTAAACACTTGTACTCAGCAGTTTGCAAGTGCCTCATTACAAATTTGTATGTGTCTGTCCCCTCATTACAAACATATGCAGCACAATTCACAATATACACATTAAACTAATAAAAAGATACATTTAAACAGATATAATGCTTTTTTGGGGTGGCGCTGAATGAATTCATAATCTGTATATCCTGCATTTTTTATTCTGACAAGTTGTAAACAGATGAAGTAACATTACTCTGTGATCATGCATGGATGCCTGCATACATAGGAAATATAATATTCTGTGTTATACTTAAGAAAAAACTGGAAAATGATCACTGTTGCAATCTCATTAGGAAACATTGTGGCCAATCAAATGCTTTGATGCTGTGTGGAACATCACAAGCAGTGTTTTGTTCCAATTGGCCTGTTTTTTCATCAGGATTTCACACAGGATTTTCATCAGGATTTCACATTCAGGATTTGCATTAAAACAAGGAAACAATGGCGTTTGAGGCTCATGATGGGGCCATTTCCTTGTACTGAGCTCTATAATTATTCAGCTATGACTAGGTATATCCAGATTTTCATTATATGGCACCTTTAAAACCAGCACATTTTAATATTTTCTGGTGTGTTTTGGGACATATTCCATTAGGATTTACTGGTTTTAAAATGCCACCAACAGAACAATGAAAATGACCAGTGGAGACCCACAAGACAATACAGTTTCCATTGAAACCAATATTATTTAACCAGTACAAAGCTATTAGAACGTCTATGGGGGTTTCTGTAGTTTTATTTTTCAACAGGGATGTGGAGTATTTCTATTTTAGTGTCGATTTTTATAGATATATACACACCTTAAATAAACTATTACTATCATGTAGAACTTTCAACTGCATTTTGCAACCAGATTTATACACAGATGTGGTCAACAGTTTGTCAGCAAACAAAAGATCATGGATTTGAGAAAGAATTTGTACCCACCATCGTCTATTTGCACATAAATACTAGCATGACAAATAATTCATTCGCTACACTGAACTGACCTGAACTAAACTGAACTTCAACTCTGAAATCAGAACTTTACTAGAACATGTTAAGCTGCTTTAACACAATCTACGCTGTAAAAAGCGCTATATAAATGAACTTGAATTGAATTGAATTGAATTGAAAGAATTGAACTTGAAGGTTTCATGTAATTAAAAATGAAAACACCAAAACTGTATATGGTACCATAATGAAGACAAACTGTTGATACATTAAAATCTAGAGAGGAATGTTGGATGGCATTGATGAATGTGATTGATCTATGTACTATTACAGTACTAAAACAAAAACATGAAAGAAAAATTCTAAAAGCAACTCATGTAAACACCTTAATCATAGTATAGTCCTATTCAGAATAAGGTAAATAATGAGATTACCAATGTCCATAAATATTCTCATTGCGTCATACTTTAATGAGGGTTGAATGGGTGGCGTGGGTGTGCATGTAAACAGCTCAGGGAGGTCCAAGTGGGTACAGAATGTTCAATGCCACCTAACTTTCATCTTTGGTGAGCTCAACATCTGCACCGCACATGCACGTCACATTCCCTGTTTCAGCAAACCGTGACAACTGTTAGGCCCTCAGAACAAAGATGAAACTGTATCCCAAGGACTTTGCTCGGCTTTAGGGCTCAAGGGCTGAGGATAAATTATAAGGCTGAAGGCCGAAGTGTTCAGTGGTGTCAGTAAAAGAGATTCGATTTTTAAAAAATTATTTATGTATCATTTTTAATGCAGAATTCTTTTAAATTTGATAACAAATAATAATAAAATAAATAACACAATACAACATTATATTGAGTATTTTTATAATATATTTGCATATGTAACATTTGTTATAAATGAATTAATCAAACTTTACACATATTGAAATAATCATTCATCTTCTTTTCTGCTTAGTCCCTTCATTAATCTGGGGTTGCCACAGCTGAATGAACCACCAACTTATCTAACATATGTTTTATGCAGCGGATGCCCTTCCAGCTGCAATCCATCACTGGGAAACATCCATACACACTCATTCACACACATACGGAAAATTTTGCTTACTCAATTCACCTGTACCACATGTTTTTTTGGACTTGTGGGGGAAACTGGAGCACCCGGAGGAAACCCACGCCAACATGGGGAGAACATGCAAACTTCACACAGAAATGCCAACTGACCCAGCCGAGGCTCGAACCAGCGACCTTCTTGCTGTGAGGTGATTGTGCTACCCACTGCGGCACCGTGC
The DNA here is from genome assembly GCA_903798125.1 of Danio choprae. NCBI lineage: Eukaryota > Metazoa > Chordata > Actinopteri > Cypriniformes > Danionidae > Danio > Danio choprae. The sequence continues at coordinate 6,224,650 of CAIGQW010024412.1, forward strand.
TGCCCTTGAAATAGTCTATAATGCTATCATTTAATATTTTTAAAAATATTTTTATACAATACTGCTTAAATGCTTGGAGATATATATATGCTTTTATACTATAGTAATATTCATATTTTTTATTAGCAAGTATGCGAGGTATTTTAAGTTTTGACAATTTAAGACATCTGTTTAACAAAATAAGTTAAATAACTAAAACTGATAAAAAACACTTAAACTGCATTTACAAAAGAACCCACAAAACTATATTACAGTTTCATGAATAAATCAATAAATATTTTGTTTTGTTTAATCCTTAAAATAATAGTGGTGATATTATTAGTGTGTTTCAGCAGTTCACCTACGTTACGGATCCTCCCCCGCAACTCATTTGTCTCTTGACCCCAGCGAGTGGCTTCCAGATGGGACTCTTCCAGCAAAAAAACCTGTTAGGATCCAAAGACTGTTTGAAGAGCAAGCATTTGAGCGGTGAGTGTGATGATTAAACTCATCTCCTGCTCCTGCTCAGTGGAAACTCTTTCCACACACTTCTTTGTGGAAATTCCCAAAGTGTGGGAGACGAGATGAGTGTCTTTATGACAAAACAAACAAACAAGTTTGGGCTCATCCTATAGGAAAGCATTAGGCACCTCAGACCTAAATGAAAGACGAAAGAAAATCCACATTTAAATGACACAATGAAGTGGCTGGTGCTCCAATCCAAGCCTGTCTTTGCAATAACGCGAGTGAGACTTGGTTTTCTGGTAATTACTGAACTGGCTGTCGCACACATATCTGGCTGGCGCTCGGTCACGTCGGCCTGTAAATGATTACATCTAGTGACACTCGAGTTATAAATAAGAGCTCCATGCTGAGGTTGAGGCATCTGTTCTGCGGCATGTGGAGTCATCGTTGCACCCGTCAATTTGCCATTTATTCCTTGGAAAATTCTTCTACTGCTGCGGTTTGGGATCTGCAGCATTGCGGAGGGTCATCATCAGGTGCCATCGCCATTTTTATTTATTTTTCAGAAATAGGCTAATGTGCTCCATTCTAAATTGGAAGGAATTTTAGTTGTGAGCAAAATAAAAAAAACAGCCATTACTGTAGCGTAAAGATTTATTAGCCTAATCTTTCTGAATGGTACAACAGTTAAAAATGATTTCAGGTCATCTGCAGCTGGCACTCTAAAGCCTCATGCATACCGGGATGATTTTCATTTGTATTTTTAAGAGGTTTCTTGGCATTTATACTTAAGTGAATTATTTTTCAAAGGACCTGAAGCCAGCAATCGAACTTGGGTCGCCGTGAGCACTGCAGTGGAATGTGAATAAAAGCAATCTTTTTGGTCGATCAGTTTTTTTTAATGTGGCACGTCAATCCCAAAAAAAACACTTTTTTTATGACACTTTTACACCTATTGTTTTGTATGTTGTTGCATGCTCAATTCGGCGCCTAGACATTAAACATTAAACAATAAACATGAACAAAAATCGCCCTGGTGTGCACACTGCTCTGCTGTGATCTTCATTTGCTCTTCTTCAGTCTATTCCACAGTTCACTGATGTAGTGTTTCTTAGCCATAATTTTTTTGGCAAGGATTTTCCAGAGATTTTCAGTCAGGTTAAGGTCGGGACACTGGACAGGCCATTTCATTGTTTCAGTCATTTCAGATTCAAGGAACTGCTTTATTAATTTTGCTATGTGATAGGGCTCATTGTCCTGCATGGAAATTGATGTCTGCTTGGGCGATGAACAGGGAATGAACCACTTTTTTCAGAGGCATTCAGTCCAAATTCTTTTTACCATTGAGAGCACTTAACAGTGAGTGCTTAACTGAGGATCAATTATTGAAGATTCTTTACAATATTCTTCCCACTTGAATTTGTCTAAACCTTTTAGGGGACTCGAATAAGTTAATGACATTGTAAAGATGCAATACTCTAGAAATTCCAAATTTTGATTGATCAGTTTCTCTTGCTATATGGCGGAAAGGCTTGAAGGGCTCTGAACATTGAAGGCATCTGAACAACCTGCTGAGGATTATTTGTTTTGTTTTGTTTTTGCAGTGTCAGATGAAAAGAACTTACACATTTGAACTGCACCTGTTGCAAAAGAATACACAATATAATTACTCCATGTCTGAATGGAAAAAAGCATGGCATTTCCACGTCAGGTTGCATATCCATTTTTGGGAAATCACACAGTTTATCACAAACCAAAATGATACTTTCCATAACCTATTTTATTTTACTGTGGGTGAAATAATACCCCATAACCCTCTGTTGCTTCCGCACTTATTTTTTATTACAAGACAATAAAGAAGAAACTGAAGCACAGGTGATAATGATATGCCAAAAATAAAAACCTATGTGTATTGTGTTTTGATGCAATGGATCAAGGGAGGACTTCTTCAACACATCTGTAAAGAGTGTTAAGTTTATATCAGCTCTAATGTTCAGAGTAGGCGTTGGATAATGGCAGTTCTATGTGCTGTATTTAGGCACAGCCAACAACATACAGCTGTTGATCTGCTGCCAAACTGCAATCAAGATGCCTGCTGGAGATAAATGGAGATTTGGGAGATGTAAACACATCTGGCCCGATCGCTCCCAGACAACAAGAAGTGTTTTCTTTTACTTCTTTTTAACCCTTCATTTCTTTTTGGCATTCCAAGACACTTCAATATTAGAATAAATTCCCAGAATCCCTTGCAACACCACAAATATTTCATTCTTTTGAGAGTGTAGGAAAACAAACATAACTTGTGCACTTTGTTCACCATGATCTGTGATTGGTCAATTCTTTGTGCAGCATTATGTATAATTTAGTTTTTTTGCACTAAATCCACTACTAAACTGGATTGTTTTGTTTTTTTATTAAGTTGAATTTAATGGATTTAACAAAAGCATATACAAAATCTATTAAGAAACTCACAAGAACCAAGTTTCAATTTGGAGTTTTTACCTCTGGATCCTGACTGTTGTGATCTTATTTCTTTGATGTTAATTTAAATGTGTTTAATATATGTTATTATGTGACAGGAAGCTCAGAAAATGATAAGCAAATATTAAATTATGTATTATAAAAGTAATTATGTTTCTTTTTATCACAGGGTGATTTTCTTTCTTAATAACACCCATGTGTATCATCAGGAGTCACAGGTATTAATTTTAGCTTGCCTGTATATACTTTATTAACTCTCAAAGTGCCTGCTGCAATGAATTCCCATTCTATGAGTGATACAAACCAGCTAAAATCTTCATGTATATTCTAGAGAATACAAAGTCCTTAGACTGAGTCCATTAACAGCATAATAATTTACTTTGGAGTGAACTAAAGGGAAAAACAATGAATTCTTTCAATCTTATTTTCAATTTTCCATCAAAACAAAACAACATTTAAATGGAGGTATGTTCATTTTTGTTTCTCCTGTAAAATTAAATGGGACCCATTAAAGCGTTTTATTATTATATTAAAAGAACCACCGTTTAAAGTGCCTACAGTAGCAGACACATAAAATATTTAAAACCTTGTAAATGAAAAGTTATGAACTCATTTCACGCATGTAGAAATAAAAACGTAGACGAAAAGAATAAAGACTACACAGAACAAAAGCAGTGCTGTTTTGACAAACAATCCAATCATGTGCAATTGTTTTTAAGATGACACTGAGATTTCAAATACGCCTCAAATCAGCTCGACCCAGTTGTTTTGAATATGCTGATGAATAGTCTACTGAAGTCACTTCAAACAGCAACATCTTCAAAATGCAGCATAACGGAGGCTGATAGGGGTGAAAAAAAGTAACATTCAAATGGCTGCGATAAGGCAATTCTCCAAGGACATTACTGCCAAAACATTAACTTTGCTCTCCTAAATTGTGGCCGAGGCATGTCTGGCAGCTGCGCAGGATTTTTCTAGCATAAATTAAGGACACAAAGTGTATTTTGTGATTTGGTGAGCAGCATGAGCTCATGCAAAGGAGACTTCCAGACTTTTGCAAGAAAACCAGCTTGTCTGTTCCATCTCCTCTGAGGCATGTTGTTTTTTTTCTCTGTTTTAAACAAAATATTTATCGTCACATTGTCTGGGCTTAAACGTCGGGTTGTTGATAAATCTTGTGAGATGTCCCAGATATCCACAGTCTGGCTCACGAACAGGCCGCTGGTTTTTGTAGCATCATGAACGCTTTTACTGTTTAGACTGCAAATGACCTGAAGAGCACTACAGGTGCTGCCTGTCTGGAAAGTGTGAGGTGTCCTGTAAAAACTGTCTGTCATGCACTTTGACTTTATCTAAGGAATGCCCCTGAAGCCGATCAAACCCCACAGGAAGAGCATTCTCAGTTTGCCTTCACACCTTCTGAGAACAAACAGACATTCTTGTCTGCTTTTGTCTTAGATGACAAAATTACAGTGTATAAAAAGTTTAGTGCAGTGGCCTTCAAAGTAACTGTGGGCTGCGTGGGAAGTTGATCCACAAATGTTTTAAATCAATTGTCACAAAAGTCACTGTTTCATTGTTACAACATTCACAGAACAAACGGAGCAGCTAGAGAATCAACAAATGACTCACTTAAAGTTCCATGTCATTGGTTAGTTCATTCTAAAAGTAAAAAATGTGTGGAATCAAGTTGGTACCACCCAAACCTTGAACAAACAAGCAGTTTTTTAAACGAATCGTTGCAAAACGCTCATAAACTCAAGATTTCCTGTTTTGATTCATTCTGCTGGAGTTTTCACACAAACTAATTCACTGTATCTGCTAGAGCAGCTAGTGAATCAACCAGCCCGATCTCACGGGGAAATGTAACTATTTTACATTTTGTCAGTTTAGTGACTAATTCCTATGAATTCGTACGGGTTCAGTTGTACGGAAATGTATGATTTTAAAAAGGAGGAGTGGCACCCAACCGCACCCCTTAACCCAACCGTCATTGGGGGATAAGCAAATCGTACTAAATTATATGAATGAGATCGTACAAATTCATACCAATTAGCCACTAAATCAAAAAGTTACGATTTGCAGTGAGATTGTGTTGAATCAACATATGACTCACTTACTACACTGCACGTTTCATGTCACCATGTTATTAGTTTATTCTAAAAATGTCTTAATGTAAGGGAAAATGAGTGCATTGTTCGATATCTTTTATTAACATTTTAAAAGTAGAATCACATGTAGAATCAAGTTGGCGGCATCCCAATTCATCACCAATTTTTTTTTAAATGAAGTGTTACTTGTCTGAATGAGTTTTCTGGATTCTTCACGGTAAGAAGTTCACTGATCCTGCCAGAGTAACTAGTGAATCAATATATGATTCACTTAGTGAATTGCAAGCTTAATTTTAATGCGTTCTAATTTAATTGAAGTCACAGTGTTAACTATGCCTTTTTCTCAACATTTTTGACCAATCTATTGGAAACTTAATGCGTTCACAATAATGACTCTGAAGTGGCTCTTTTAATGACTAATGAAGTTTGAATCAGTCTGATGAATAATTTTGACAAGCCCTTAAGTGAATTTATTGAATTATCATATGATTCCATGATTGACCAGTGACATTGATCATATTTTACTTACATACTATTGCTGAATCACAAATGGTTTCCATTTTATTCAAGAACAAAATCTCTCGTGAATCAATTTTTATATTAAATGCTTCAAAAAGAGTCACACGTTTGATACAATCTGATGAATCCATCAACCAACATTCTTCAAAATGGTTTCATTTATGTTTAACAGAAGAAACAAGCTCATAAAGGTTTAAATCCACCTGAGGAAGACTAAATGATGAGGTAACTTTCATTTTTAGCTGAACTATCCCTTTAAACCTTCACTGAATGAACTCACTGAATCACCATATGCACTGAACATTAACTACAAGAGAATAAATGCAGTCTTTCCCTTTAAATTTAATTTAATTACAAAAAAAGCTGCTCTTTGGTCTCAACTTATCGTAAAAAAAAGTTTGCTAACCACTACTTTAGAGAACAAAGGAAATGAAATTTCTGCTCAGCGCAGTTTCTACTCCAAAAAGAAAATGATTCATGCATGTGTGGTGAACTGAAATCTAGACGTCTCCCCTAAAGCCGAGGCCCCTGACAGGCCAAACGCTGACCCTTAACTCCGGCCCCCTCTAAGAAAACACAGAGGAGACGCAGACCGGAGGAGAACTGGCTGTTTAGACAAAGACAGTATCTGAAGAGGAAATACAGTACGAGGACAGCTTTGAAGTTTAATAGAGTCTGAATGAGGAATGTCAATAAAGCTCCACTGCTGGCCATCACTGTGTCTAATTATCAAAGCACATTTACCGTTTTTACCGTATTTGTACTCCTTTTATATAGTATTTCTCTCTTAATTTGGCAAACACTGATAGTCATTTCACTGTAAATGTGGTTTTACATTTAAAACAATAAACCGTTAACAATTTCCTATAGAATCTACAATATCTTACTGACAGCAGTTCACCAGTAACTTACTGTAAACCAATTACAGCAAAACTACTGAATTTACATTTGCAGCACCATTTATCTTGCTGTATATGTATTTACAGTATTGTATATCTTTACTGTAAAATATATAGTAATTTTCCCAGTGCAACTTTAAAATGCAGTAACATACTGCGTAATTTTCCTGCAGTATACAATTCATATTTTTTGTATACAATTCAGTATTTGTGTTAAATACTGTGTGATTTACATAAATGTTTAACAGACATTTACTAATGTCACACCCCCTGCACGTTCTATCAGCCCGGATCACCATTCACACTCTCCAGCCACTACACAACGCACCCAGTCACCCGATTACTGATTACACACACCTGTGCACTCATCACACTCACCTGCTCCAGTCATCACCACTACACTATATATTCTCACCCACTCCAGTCCATCATTGTCTGGTATCGTCTTCACATGATCGCTACTCTCTCCGACTGCTCTTCCCGATCATCCGCCCAGGCTTTCTACTACTCCGTGTACCCCGAGACTAACCCCTGTCATCGGCTTGCTCAACACAAGGGAAGTGACTCTCAGTAAACTGTCTGACTCTGCTTACTCGCACCTCGGTGCAAAGACTCTTGTATTTTAATAAACACTGTGTGAACGATACTTCTGTCTCTGCCTTCTGTGATCCGTGACAACTAAACTGTAAGTTTCATTTTTATGTACTATTATAAAACATAAAAAGCATATATTTTATATGAAAGTGTTAACCAAAACCTTATTTTTATCTATTCAAAACTTTTGAGCAGTTTAATCAAATATGTTTCAATCTGATTCACAAATAAATGACCCCAAATCACGCTTTTTTTTTTTTTTTTTTTTTTTTTTTTTTTTTTTTTTTTTTTTTTTGGGGAGGGTTTATTTATTTTTATTAATGTAAAGAGGAAGAACAACTATAAACACAGAGACAAATAGGATAAATAAATAAAAAATAGCACAGACATATACTCAAAAACAAACGTAACAAAACTAACATTAATGTAATAAAGTTACATTTTAAAAAGACACAAAGCGAAAGTGTAGATAGAGTTTTTCTTTGCTTTTGGACTAACAGAATTCTGGATAGTTTCCAAATACTGCTCACGGTCAATTCTGAATAAATCAAAAAAAGTTTATAGCCACTAAACTGCTGGTTATGAATATGAAACTTCATTCATGTCTTTTCCTTCGGCTTAGTCCCTTTATTCATCAGGGGTCACCACAGCGGAACGAACTGTTAACTTATCCAGCATATGTTTTACACAGCGGATAACCTTCCAACTGCAACCCAGTACTGGGAAACATCCATTCACACTCATACACTATGGCCAATTTAGTTTATTCAATTCACCTGTACCGCATGTCTTTGGACTGTGGGGGAAACCGGAGCACCCGGAGGTAACCCACGCGAACGCGGGGAGAACATGCAAACTCCCCACAGAAATGCCAACTGACTCAGTCGGGACTCAAACCAGCAACCTTCTTGCTGTGAGGTGACAGTGCTAACCATTGAGCCACCGTGTTGCCCCAATATGAAACTTGGATAAACATAAATTAATTATACAATATATACTTTTCCCAAATTTTCTTAAGAATCGTCAAAAAACCCAAAGAAAATACCTTTTTAAAACAAAAAGAAGAAAAGTCACCCATAAAGTAAGACTGAATAAACACCAACAATTTTGACCAAAATCTATCCGTGTAGGAGCACCGCCAAACCAATTGAATGAAGAGTAAAAAAAGAAGCAATTCACATCAATATCAGACTTGCGAATCGCTATTATAATGAAGGCTTCAAAAAGACTTTGAATCAGTTTGATGAATCTTTCAAATGAATGAACTCTTTCTAGAGCCCATTTCATTGCACATTTGGCAAACACACTGAGAGCCACATCACTGTAAACATGTGGTGTTTACATCTTAAGGCAAGCTTTTTGAAATGTGACACACAGTTGTCGTCATGCTGCTATGAGAAAAAAATAATAATAAAACTTCAATCAGGACTCATTGGTGGAAAATCCCCTAATTAGCAAGAGAGATTTGAAAATAATGACAATAAAGGAAAGCAAAACAGCTCAGCCCTTTAAAGAGGATCCAAATCACTTTTAATTTGCCTCGACTGTTTACACCACACCAACCGCAGTGACACAAGGCAGATTTAATCTGTTTTGGAGAAAAAACAAAACAAAAATGTTCCAGGGAACTTATCTCCAACACACCTTCACTGACAGCCGCGGCTTTGACTTCAACGCTGGACTGATAAATGATGATAAGCAGCAGAAAGAGGATTTTAGTCGAGTCAAATTACCAGATAATGTGTGCCAGTTTCCAGGAGACTCTCTCCCTCTCATTGATTGAGCTTGTGGTTTATCTCGAAAACCTGAACTGATGAGCCACTAAAATGAACTTTTGTTAAAAATAATCACTAAAAATTGTACTTTTCCAAAGATTTGTGTTGGTTTAATGGTTTCTTTGTACTCATTATAGCTATTAGAATTTTTTATAACTATTTTAAAATCATTTAAAATAAAACAAATCCTTCAGAAATCAACATGTGTGACCATTGTCAGTTAAAAAAATAACAGTAATGCTTAAAACATTTGTCTGACACAGGTTTGTCTAAGGAACAGAAAGTAAAACAAAATAAAAATAACATAACAACTCTTTACTTTTTAACATTTTTAACAACTCTTTACAAGTTTAACATTATAAACATTTATAATTTTTGATTAAATAATGGTAAAGCACATTAGTAAACAGTTTAATATATATAAAAAATGAGGTAACTTATACAATGTTTTATGTTTATGATATCTGGTGTTATCAAAATGATGAATTCCACTATACAAATGGTTTAGTTTAGAATATTGCTCATGTAAAATTTGTTTAATAAATCAATGACTTTAAATAAAAACTGAGGGAACAACTGACAATAATCACAGGATTACATATTTATAGTGCAAAATTTTATATTTTGCTAAATTATATTGACACAACATTATACTGACAATTTTACCTTAAATTTTATATCAATAATAGTGAAAATCGTTTACACTACAGACAAAAAACAAAAAACATTTTTTATTAATATATAAAAAGAAACTAGAAGAGATTAGTAAGATCAAATGATTCAATGTGTGGTAGGTTTACATGACACTGATGTACTAGATATGAATGTTTAATTGTTCCTTTTTATTGTGGAAAAGTTGTCTGTACAACTACAACTGTGTCAAAACAATCCCCATTTATAAACATTCACAAAAACTACAATATTGAATTGAACATGCCGAGCCAGTAGCTGGTGCTAAACACTGTGCCTACACACATAAATGGTTTTGAGTAGTCTGCCATGGTTGTTTGTGGTGTCATGAACTTGTCATGCCTTTAAACTGAAAATCTCATGCACATGATGTCATCAAATGACATTTTTGTAATTCACACAGACCTTTAACATTTTGAAAAAAACTATTTTCAAAAACTTGCATTTTCAGGCTTCCAAAATGCCACCTTAAGCCAAAACACATGAACACCTGCTGCAAAACTCTACTTTACACATTAGATTTGTAACACCATCAAAATCCAAGCCTTTTACATGTCTGGGTGTGACTTTCCTCCCCGTTTTCAGTTTCCACTCTGGAGATTTTGTCTTTTGTCATGTAATTGCTCTTCTTTCTCTGGTCTGAGTGGAAAGCACAAAAGAGCTCTTTAGAGAAATATTGCCACCCTGTGAACAGTCGGTAAAGCACAGGTTACAGAAAGAAAAAAAACACACACACAAATCTTAACAGGTCAGTCCAAGCCTTCTGGATACAAAACAGCAGATCATTTCCAGCCCTGTTTTGTTGATGCTTAATTAGTACAGGAAGGATAAAAGCAGGGTTGGGACTTTTTGAAACATGTCAGTTTTCTCTGAAGAGCTGTTAAAAAGTTGCAATCATACTCTATATACGTATATCTGAGCAAGGGCAGGCCTGGATGCACTGGAATCAAAACGAGTGCTGTTTTGATTCAAGTGAATGTTTTGGTTTCACTGAAGTGGCTGATGAAACAGGCTTTGATAATCTTGTGAACTCAATATGTCACAGTCGAGGGGAGACAAAGCAAGACATGCCAGCAGAGGGATAATTGAAAGCTTAAATTAAGGCTCATCATCTAATAGAGGCAACAAGATGAAGAAATGCCGATAAAACGATGCCATTTATCGCGAAAACAAGCCAACGGCACAAACAAATCTAGCTGAGGATGGAAAAAGTATTACTTAAAAATACATGTTCAAACATACAGATTTGATACTATGTAATTTGAACATGTGCTTTGGCCTGTTTGTGTCATGTGATTGAAAAACAAGCCTATTTATAGACCTCTTTCCATTCATCTCTTCAAATCTGCTTTAATTGAAAGCTTGCGACGAGAAACTTTGCAGCCCGGTCTTGTTGCAACAAGTCACACAGCCTTTAGCGAAGGAAACTCGTGGCATGATCTCCATCCATCAAATCGGGCTGATCAACAGTTAAAAAGCTGACAGTAAAACATATGAATGAAACGAAGCGTACAGGCCTATCCTTGTCATAATAGCAAACACATGCGACCTCCTGGCGAGAGCTTTTATTATCACGTTGATAAAAGGAGGGAACAGCCAGGAGGCAGAACTCCCACAGATTTTATTGTCTTATGGTGAGGAAGTATTAGGAGCAAAACAGAACGAATAGGATACAGACTAAAAGGGTGGGAATACTGAATATGTTTCCATGTCCCATAAGTCCTTAGGTCCTTAACAAAGCTGGATTTTATTGTATTGATGAAAAAAGGTACCTATAAATGTATACTGTATGACAACTTAATTAGAATATAACTTTACCTTAATCTTGGTTTTCCAGCACAAATAAATTAAAGGTGAATTCAAATTAAATGAAAGTTTGCTCCCATGTTGTGTTGTGTTGATGAAATATAGGCTAAATTATAATCATACTCGACAAAAGGGGCCGACAAAGATGTATTTAGAGTTGTATTTTGTGGTTTATTTGTATATGAAAACATGCAGGAATTAATATCAACCTCCCCGTAAATGTTTTGACCCTTTTGATGTTTATTGGCATCCGTTCCATTTCAGACAATTCACACTAAGGGCTGAGTGATATGACACGATTCATAACATGCATCAAACACTTATACTCAGCAGTTTTAAAAATATAGTTTAACGGACCTCATGCCTATTTTGGGGTGTGCTGAATACCTTTATAATTCGTCTTTCCTGAATTTTGTGTTGTGACAATGAGCTGTGATGAGAGAAGATGCTCCATGCCTGGTTGCATTACCTGAGGGTGCCATAATGCCAGTCTCATTTTCGAAATAAAAATCCCACATACATAGTAAGCTTAATACAAGCTTAGATAAACTTAAAAATAAGGGGAAATGATCATTGTTGTAATCTCATTGGGAAACCAATCAAATGCTGTCTGCATATAATGATCTTGAGTGGAACATCCCAGTCAGTGTTTTGTGTTGAGTGGCCTGTTTTACATGAGAATTAAAAAAAAATGTTGTTTGAGGGTCAAGGTATGTCATTTCCATGTATTGAACCCTTATTATTCAGCTATGGCTAGGTATATCCAGATGTTCACTCTTCAGCACCTTTAGAATAAAACCTCAAAAACTAAATAAACAATGGAAACATTATGTAAACAAAATACCTATATATTTCGTAATTAAAGTCACATGAAGCTTGAGTATTTGTATGATTTCACACAGCTTGTTTCAGTTTTGCTTTTAATAAATGTTTGTTTTATTATAATGAATACCACTTTAAATTAGCATGTTTTCTACATGTTTCATCTCTACCTGTTCTAAACTTTGTTAAAATTACAATTTGTTGGAGAGAGGAACATGTAAGGTCACCAGGTAGCCTATTTTACACTATTCTGATTTATGCAATGCAACTTAATCAGGTTTTTTTTCTCCTCGTCTCAACAAAGCAATTTGACCCTTTCTGACTTATAATCAGGTGTGACTTGGCATATTGTAGTTAATGTAAGTGTTCTTTATATAATGAACAGATTTACCAGATTTTCATTTACATGTAAACACTGATGAGTGAACAAACGGGAACTCAGCTAAACCTGCCTGATGTGAAAAAACAAATCTTATTGGTTTGGGAAACTTAAATGTACCACAAAATACAAGAAGGAATCTATTTGGTTCTCACTCTTCAAGAAAGCATGTTTTGCTACCCTGACCAAATCTAAATGCTGTAAACATTGTTTGCTTAAATTTGGATTTAAGACAAAACAGACAGAGGTTGGAGTATTTTTATGGTTTCACACAGCTAGTTTCAGTTATTCATTTATTCATTCATTTTCTTTTCAGCTGTGTCCCTTTATTAATCAGGGGTCGCCACAGCGGAATGAACCACCAACTTATCCATCATATGTTTTACGCAGCGGATGCCCTTCCAGCTGCAACTCATCACTGGTAAACACCCATACTCTCACATTCACACACACATACACTACGGAAATTTAGCTTACCCAGTTTACCTATAGCGCATGTCTTTGGACTTGTGGGGGAAACCGAAGCACCTGAAGGAAACCCACCCGAACGCGGGGAGAACATACAAACTCCACACAGAAATGCCAACTGACCCAGCCGAGGCTCGAACCAGCGACCTTCTTGCTGTGAGGCAACAGTGCTACCCACTGCGCCACCGCAGTTTCAGTTATGCTTTTAATAAATGTATTTATTCATTCATTTTCTTTTCAGCTTAGTCCCTTTATTAATCTGGGGTCGCCACAGCGGAATGAACCGCCAACTTATCCAGCATATGTTTTACGCAGCGGATGCCCTTCCAGCTGCAACCCACCACTGGGAAACATCCATAGACACCCATTCACACTCATACACTACGGACAATTTAGCTTACCCAATTTACCTATAGTGCATGTCTTTGGACTTGTGGGGGAAAACCGGAGCACCCGGAGGAAACCCACACAAACTTGGGGAGAACATGCAAACTCCACACAGAAACGCCAACTGACCCAGCCGGGGCTCGAACCAGCGACCTTCTTGCTGTGAGGCGATTGTGCTACCCACTGCGCCACCGCGCTGCTCTAAATGTATTTATGTATATTTATAATGAATACCACTTTAATAATGTTTGTTTTCTACATGTTTTATCCCAATAAAATTATGATTTGTTGGAGACATTTTATTAAGTGTTACAAGGCAACCTATTTTACACAATTCTAATTTAAACAGTAAGATGTGACTTATGCAACTTAATCTGTGTTCTTTCCTCTCAAAAATGCAATCTGACCCTTTGCGACTTATAATCGGGTGTGACTTGTTTTCCGGAAATATATGCTAGTTTCAAAACACTGCAAAGAGAGTTCTCAAGTATCCTTAAAAGCTGATATTACGGTTAACAGTGTTATTATGCTCTCCACAAAACCACCAAAAATGTGAACTGGTGTATTAGAGGAGTTCAGGAGGAATCAACAAAGGAACAGTGTCATATCATGTTGACCTTTTATAATCATCAAAACACTTTTAAAAGGCACTAGTTATATGGTTATACGTCATACTGTAATCCAGTATCATAATTGCTTTGGGACCACAAACCTTTCAGATGACTACAAACTACAGTATGTACATGTGATAGAAATGTTTTTTTTTCAGTGAACACTGTAATGAGAACAAAAAAAACACCAAAACAAATAAGATGAAAGAATATATGTCCATATTAGCCAAAAAGGTTTAAAAACTGATTGATTTGAAAAAGACCGAATCAGACCAGTCTAACAGCCTCTTGGCAATAGGAAGTGACTCGTGATTTCTTAAGTCAATCAAGTGACCCTTAAGATTCAGTGGACTCAAACCATCCGACTTTAACTCCAATCCAAGGTCTCACAGATCCTCACAGCAGATCTCAGCCCACACCGTGCAGTCGGGTAACAAATAACACTCCTAAATTGATGTGAAAACAATCAGCCATATTATGACAAAAACATAAAACAGTTTATAGGACAAATTGAAAAAGTGAAGCAAAACATATTAAAGAAAGTATGGTATACTGCACTTACTGTTCAATGTATGAAATATACTTACAGTGTTATGCTCACAGCAGTGTTTATTTCTTTTTCCCTCCTAATGACATGCTTTCCGTTTTTTTCTTCTGTGCCTCATTGAGCAAAAACACACCTTAATGTTAGCAAGGGCCTCACGGTGGCGCAGTGGATAGCACATTCGCCTCACAGCAAGAAGGTCGCTGGTTCGAGCCTCGGCTGGGTCAGTTGGCGTTTCTGTGAGGAGTTTGCATGTTCTCCCCGTGTTGGCGTGGGTTTCCTCCGGGTGCTCCGGTTTCCCCCACAAGTCCAAAGACATGCAGTATAGGTGAATTGGGTAAGCTAAATTGTCCGTAGTGTATGAGTGTGAATAGGTGTGTATGGATGTTTTCCAGAGATGGGTTGCAGCTGGAAGGGCATCCGCTGCGTAAAACATATGCTGGATAAGTTGGCGGTTCATTCCGCTGTGGCGACCCCAGATTAATAAAGGGACTAAGCCGAAATGAAAATGAATGAATGAATGAATGAATGAAGGACTTAGCACGGAATTCTGTCATCATTTACTCACCCTTGTGTAAAAAGCAGAGAAATGAAGATACTTTGAATCATTTCATTTTCAGTATTTCTGTCTTCTTTAAAAAAAAAAAAGTTCATTTGTCAGAAATAGTTCCAAACAGATATAAAAATAAAACCCATATGTAACAAGTGATTTAATGAAAGTCTTCTGAAGAGACATGATCTGTTTATATGATGAATTAGGATTAGGAATTAGGATGGTCATAGTAATTTAGGTTTTCATTCATATGTAAACACTGATGAGTGAATATAAACAGGAGCTCAACCAAACCTGCCTGATGTGTGAAAACCTTATTTTCTTCTTGGGAAACTCAAATGTACCACAACATACAAGAAGGAATCTCATTGGTTGTCACTTCTCTAGCAAGCATGGTTTTGCTTCCCTGACCAAATCTGAACACTGTAAATGACTTAAATTAAGAGTAAAACATTCATTCATTTTCCTTCGGTTTAGTCTCTGATTTATCAGAGGTCGCCACAGCGAAATGAACCGCCAACTATTCCAGCATATGTTTTACCCATGCAGCAGATGCCCTTCCAGCCACAACCCAGTACTGGTAAACACCCATACACACTCACACACACTCATACACTACAGCCAATTTAGTTTATTCAATTCATTTATACTGCATATCTTTGGACTGTGGGGGAAACCGGAGCACCCGGAGGAAATCCACACGAACACAGGGAAAACATACAAACTCCACACAGAAATGCCAACTGGCCCAGCCGGGACTTGAACCAGCGTCCATCTTGCTGTGAAGAGACAGTGGTAACCACTGAGCCCCCATGCCGCCTCAAGAGTAAAACACTCAATTCAAATTAATTAATATTTTAGAGCACTTTTATTCAGAAAGGACGCTTTAAAATGACTTTAAAAAGGAATTACTAATGTAAAAAAAAATTGTGCCTTTTTTTATACTTATAATAGAATCCTGAAAAAACTCACAATTTTAATCATTAAAAATTAAAGGGAATAATGATTAGAATTTCTGAAGGGTCATGTGTACTACAGACAGGAGTAATCACTGCTAAATTTAAAGGTGCAGCATGTAGTATTGAAGATTTATTGAGGTTTAAATTCTAAATATTGCACAGGGTTGGCTAGCATATATTGAGGAAGCCTTCATGACAAATAAAATGCACTGCGTTTTACACCAAACTTTTGGCGTAGTTACACAGACTACATCAAAGGAAGACATTCTGTCACAGAACGTACCTTTTCAAAGGAGAATAACTGACTTTAGCATTGTTTTTAGATAAACAAGTATGTTCACTTAGCATATTTCTCAAATATTTGCGACCATATAGTATTTTTATCATTTAGAAGAGTCAAATACTTACATAAAGCACCTTTAACCCTCAAGCTTTGTTTAAGGACATTTTTCTCCAAAATCACTTTATTTAGATTTTTACTACTTCTTTTAATTAACTAAAAAAAAAACTGCTTAATCTAAGAAGTTAAAAAATTGGCTACTTTTTCTAAGGTTTACCATCTGAACACAAAAAAGAGGACTTGATTCAACTTTTAATCCAGCTCCATAATTTTGTCCCATCGGAAATGTATGAGAAATACTAAAATTACAAAATTAAAAAAAAAAAATTACTTTTAGAGGTATATCAATTTTTAAAAATCAGAAATACATAAATTAAAAGATTACATTTTTTCAAATACAGTGATATGGCATTTGTTTAAAAAAAAAAATTGGATTCACACTTGAGACCATGCCCAAAAATATCCACAAGGGAAAGATTAAGGGCCACAGTATAAGGTATGCTTGAGGGTTAGGCTGTGGTATGCATACATCTTTTATGGCTTGAAGCTGTGGAGTGTTTACCTCGGTCATGGCATCATCGATTTGCTTCAGCTCCTCATAGTGGTCACGCGAATCTCTGAGAGGCTGCACCATGATCTCTTCAATCTGAGGGAAGAGCTGAGAGAAGAAAAACATATGGCATTTGACACATCAAATGAGGGGTGAGTAAATGATGACAGAATTTAAAATGTTGGGCAAGCTCTACTTTACACGGATGATTTATTCCACCTACCTTCATGACCGTTTCAAACATAGGGATGAGGACAAATTTAATGAAGCCGATCTGTGCTGTCGGCTTAGTGACTTTCTCTCTGTCCATGAAGGCAGCTACAGGAAGCCCCTCAGATTTCTCTCTATCGCTCTGAACAAACGCGAGACAGCGTAAACAACCCCAGCTGTCAATGCAGAGCAATTAGAACATAAGATAAAGAGTCAGCTGACCTGCATGAAGTATTCCTCCAGCAGACAGTCCACCCACGGCTCGGCCACCTCCGTCGGCCGCACTTCATTGGAAATGTCACAGCATTTGATAAGGACCATCTTCAGCTGAACCAATGACAGACAGCAAACCTTTACTTGTCAAACTGTCAACTAATATCTATCTGTCGCTGCTGAGAAAACAGCTAGTGGTACTGTAGCAGGACTAGACTGGTCTTAGCTGGTTTTGACAAACTAGAAGCATCTAAACAGGTCAAATTTGGCAAAAACCTAATCAGATAAAGATCAGCAGACCATCATATAGATTAGATGAGATGTGTTTTTGGTGTGATACATACGCAAGTTACATGTTCCTCGTTGGTGAAGTCAAAATGGTCCACTTTGTGCTTGAACGAGTCCAGAATCTCACCATGTCGGGCCATGTCTGTAGCCAGAATCAGCGTGATGATTGCCTGCAGATGCAATTGTCGCATAGAGTTGCATCACTTTTCAAAACAGACAATCTATTCACCAAATATGCATGAGTATGAGCAAAGTGGCATTGATGAGAAAAGCATGATCTGTATTATTATACAGTCCTTCCATAATTTTGCATTTTTTATATACGTGTGGAGAAAAAAAAAAAAGAAATGGCTTCTCTGAAATCTTATGGCGTTATTTGCTTCAATTCTTGTGTTTTGTTGTGAAAAATAAACACATAAACCTTTCTTAATTTAATCTCAAGAAGAAATTACTGTAATCTCTCAGGACTTAAGAATTTAGTGATGTATTGGTACTTTTACTGCTATTTTCCTTCAACCTGGAATCACTACTTTATGTTTTTTTTCTTGTCTACGGTAATTGGCCAAGTAGAATAAGCAGTCTTGCAATTCCTGTCCAGTCAAATCACACATAAAAAAAACATCAAAGACACAGAGACTTTAAAAATGCAGTGTGCAAGCAGTAAAGTTGCCCAAAGAAGACATCAAATCATTACTGAGAGGCCGAGAGACTGTTTAGACTGCATGTCACAATGAGAAGATGAAGAATGCCTACTGTATGATGAGTGATATCACAAAATGGCCTTAGGCAATGCACTACAGAATGTTACGTTTTCAAATGCATACAAAAATTTTATGTATTTTATAAGTGCTATACGAGCCTGGTTTGCGGTGACATCTGCTGGACACACGTAGCTTATTACTCAGGCTTTAAAGTACATAATATGCATTAACATATTGCCACAGTAAAATGTTTGCCCCTTTTTTTAGGTGTTTAGGTTACACAGATTTTGCTCTGCATGTAAATGCATCAACCTGCTTTCTGTCAGCTTATTATAAGTGTATATATTATTGTAATGTGTTCTCGCCTTAAAAATAATCTTATATGAATGGCAAATGATTACCTTGCACTTACAAACACCCTTAAAAGAAAATGGCACTGATGTAAGCTACATTTTGTATTTGCAGGAGCGTAATACTCACTACTCTTGAGTACTTTCAGAAGGGCTACTTTTACCATTACTTTAAGTAGTATTTAGAACAGACACTTTTAATCTACTTGCACAAAAACAAATTCAAGTATTGGTACATTTTCATGAGTGTAATTTTTCGATACTCTTTCCACTCGCAAAATCCTGGAGGGACTGATAGTAGCTCAGTAAATATAGCATATACTTACCTACTGTATATACTTCATTCTAACCACAGAAAGACAAATGTTTTGCTAAACAATGCCCAATTCTGCATGCAAGGTAATTCTGCAGGTAATTTAGAACAAATGTAATATAATTTAGTTCATGTTGATTATATGTATTTACTTTTGGGGGGTTGGGTTCTTGGAATTTCTGAGAAGTCATATAGTGCAATGTTGACATTGGTTGGCATCTGCTGGTGCAATGTAAATTTGCCTTCACACTGTAGCTTAAAAGTTGTGCAGTACCTGCCGAATCTGTTTAAAGGCCTCCGGCTCCACATTGGCAAATATATTACATTCTGGCAGAGAGAGTATCTGGAAGGCCACAGCGCAGTGGTGATTCTCTAGAGGCGAGATGTCATTATAGCGCACCGCCAACTCAGTGCGGGCATTGATCTGGTACCTGCATGAAGAAAGTCTGTGATTATCTCTTCATATGTCGCGGGAATGCTTACAAAGATAAACGGCACTGTAAAATTGTCATCAAGATCGCGTAGGCAAATACCTGAGTACACCTGTTTTTTTATGTTTTTTATGAGAACTGACATAATTACACAGAAGCGCAGATCTTACGTGTTGTTGTATCCAGGGTGGTCCAAGTCGTGACACACAGCAGCAGTCATTAAAATGCCCAGATCTGTCAGTGCGAGATTTTCCTATGGGCCAAACACACACACACACACACATGCACAGGTTTCCACTTTTACTGCTTCACAGTAATTGCTGTACTAATTGCTACGTACCTAAAGGTTCTCACCTGGAGGTTGCAGAGGTGGATCATGCCGTACATCATCTGACTCACACAGAAACAATGACGGAAATTATGGAACGGGTTGCTTCGGTAATTTTCCTGAATGCCCAGCTGAGAACATATGAAAAAGATTGGGGATCATCAGAGATGTTAAACTGGAAACTTCACATCTTTCATAATTCTGCACAATTATACTCATTTTCTTACCAGCCAGCGTTTAAGAGTAATCGGGTTTATGTTAAACTCCTTCACGAGGCCTAAGTCGTGGTACATGTACTCCAGGCAGCTCAGCATCTGATGAATAAACAGCCAATCGTAAAAAAAGAGCACGTGTGCATAATTTGATCCTAAATATACTGTATATTCTACTCACTTCATTGTGCTCCCAGTGCCAAACATCAAAAGTTGGTTTCTTCAGCGCTTCAATGGTCTCCTGAGAAAGTGTGTACTGAGAAAATCAAGACTATTAGAGGTTAATAACAATGTTCTCCCGCAGGGAATGTCAATTCAATCAAAGCACATCATAGAACTTTTAAGCACCTTTGGGTAGCTGGGGACATCGCGTCTGGGAGTTAATTTCTTCCCGTCTTTGGAAAAGTTGTATTTGCATGGACAATTCACTCTGAAAGGACAGCGAGTGTTGGATTAGTCATTTACATACATTTGAGACATACACAGATGGATAAACAGATCGATTGTCCTATTTGTGTTGATTTCCCTCAAAGGTTAGCCTTTCTTTCCCTTACCTTGCTCCTGCTCTGGATGTCATCTCATCTCGCAGCTTCTTCAGGTCATTTTTGCACTTTTCGATCTCCACGACCTTTAACCCCTCCACTGTATATTGGATATTGGAACATTGGAACAAAAAGACAAAGGTAAAAAAGATGGTGTACTGAACAGCTTTAATGAGGGAAAGATGTGCAATCTAATGACACAGCATTCCAAATGACACAATCAAATTAAAAACAAGAGAAAAATACAACAATTAAAGTTGCCGGTTGTTTCTATACACCTTATATACAGTAGTCAGCATTTGAAGTGAATGTCCTAAGACAATAATGGAGGTTGTTGAACAGTAAATAGTTTTAGGACAACTTTGGTGAAAGATTTTGATCCACTTCAAATGTTGACTACAGTATTTCAAGTTCACTGCAAAATACACACACGCACACACACACACACATATATGTGTGTGTGAGAGAGAGAGCAAGAGAGAGAGAGAAATAATTCATACCCCTGGCAAATTCTGATCACTTTTTTTGACATGCGTTGGTCAATAACAGTATCTGATGGATTGGTGGATCTGCACAACATCACAGGTAATGTAGACTTTCTGGCCAAATTCTGCATTTCGTCACAACTTATGAATATTTTTTCTTATTAGCTGTTTTTCTTTGTAATAAAGTAGTCTGTATTTAGTAGATTGTATTCCATACACAAGATATATTGTTGGTTGAGTTTCTATACCCCAGATTATCAGAGGTATAAACATTAAACAATGAAAAAATAATAATAATAACTGCGCTAGTATTGGATTGGTATCTGTATTTTTGTTAATGGATCAGTTCTAAAAATCATAGTATCAGATTTAGTGCATCCCTAGTTTAGAATTTTTGTAAGTGCATAGGGGGTTTCTGGGTATTTTAATTGCATTGCTTTAAGGTTAAAAGTAAAATTTTTAGGGAAAGGGTTCATTTAAATCCCTAAATGCTGTAATTTACTGCATATTTTTGTAATAAAGTTGACAGATGCTACAGAAAATAGTGTGTGACAGGTGCACGTTCCTTCCTAAGTTTGTTGTTTTAAGAAATGACTTGAACATCAGCTGGTGTATGATCCTAACTGTATGCTCAAGTTTTCAGTTTTCACTTACAAAATTGCTGTTAGTGTTTTAAAATACGTGTTCCAGCCTCTATGCCGGCGCATCAATAAAACCAAATGAAAGCAGTCAAAAGCCAAACTGTCATCATTACATACGTTCTACTCTCTTCTCCAGCATAGCCAGTCTGCTGGTCACTTCTGTTTTCAGTTCGTTGATCCTGATTGCTCTGTAGAATAAAGGAAAAAAAGATTGATCTGGTTTCAGCACAGAAACGTTACAGCAATAGAGATTAATCTCCAGTTCATGGGAAAACAAACATGTCTGTTACCTGCTGAACTGCTCTGCTACCTGTGAGAGCACATTCTGAAACATATCTTCCTTTTCTGCGGAGTTAAATACACAGGCTATAAATCAGGAGGGCATTATAACATTATAATGATCGAATGTACAGCAGATCTAGGGTACTAAAGGTCATACAGTCTTAAAAATAAAGCTTACAAATTTGGGTGTTCACACCAGTGCCATAAATAAATCATTTTGGGTTCCTTAAAAGCACTATTTAGAGAAAAGAACATCTTAATAAGAATATCTTAATATTCTAAAGAACACCATAAAGTGCTACGGAAGTGCTAAACTAGATTAAAGTGCTAACGGTCTTTATGGAACCATCAATGCCAATAAAGAACCTTTATTTTCAATGGTTTAAGAATACAAAATGACCGATGAAAAATGATTCATATTACCTCCCAGTTGGCTGGCAGACAAGGGAATGATTTTATACAGGGAGCTAAAAGGAGAAAATGGGATAATTTACTGACAGATCAAACTGGAAATTACCATAATGGCTATTACAAACAACATGGGCTGCATTTTACTTGGGGTTGTTGGTGGGCATGGTGGGATCAATGGATACGATGGCACCTTCAGGGTCTGTCATCATTATAGCGGTGTTCCTGGGGACAGAAGGAATGAAAAGATGGATTTATTCTGATAGTTTTATTGTGTCTGGCAGTGAACATGTTGTACGCTACAGACAACTTCGAGTTGTTTTCAAAATGGATTGAGGTGTTGATTAGCAGCACTGATATCGGTGATATACACACCTGGGGATGTTGGAGGAGGTACACAGCAGTTCTTTGATATCACATGGGCTGCAGTGACGGCTGAAAAGCACCTGCACAGGACAAACAAGGGTGTGTTAGCTGGACTGTGTCTGTATTTGTTGTCATATCTGTACTACAATGAGGCCAAATGTGCTACAATGCTGCAATCCAACTCAAACATGTGACTTCATATTAAACCTTCAAATGACACTGAGAATGTTGATGGAAAAGTATGATGATGCAAAATTTGGGTCCTGGGATTTTCAACCTATTTAATTTAAAACTTGAAAAAAAATTTAACAGATTTTCAAACATTGTGTTTCACGTTGCATATTTTATTAATCTTGATTCATCCCTTGTGTGCTTTTTCTGGGCGTGGGTTGTGACATGGGTTAATGACTGCAGAAAAAAAAAATTATATTTTAATAATTTCAAATTGAAGAGAGTAATTTTAAAGTAGTTTAGCCACATTTATCAACATTTACTCACTCTTCACTTATCACAATCATGTTTGAATTTTTTTCTTTTAATGAATTTCTTTCTTTTCATGAACACAGAGGAAAATGTTTTAGAAAATGGAAACCAGTGGCCATTGACTTCCATAGAATTAGTTTTTTTCTGCTATGGATGTCAATGGTCAACGTTCTTCAAAATATCATGTTTTGTGTTAAACAAAGTAAAGAAAATCACAAAGAATTGGAACCACTTGAGTGGTTGACTAACTTGTAAGAAAGTCTTTGGGTAAACTATCCCTTTAAATCGCAAATATCATTCATTCATTCATTTTCTTTTCGGCTTAGTCCTTTTATTAATCTGGGGTCGCCACAGTGGAATGCACTGCCAACTTATCCAGCATATGTTTTACGCAGTGGATGCCCTTCCAGCTGCAACCCATCCCTAGGAAACATCCATACAAACTCATTCACACTCATACACTACGGACAATTTAGCTTACCCAATTCACCTATACTGCATGTCTTTGGAATTGTGGGGGAAACCATAGCACCCGGAGGAAACCCACACAAACATGGGGAGAACATGCAAACTCCACACAGAAATGCCAACTGACCCAGCCGAGGCTCGAACCAGCGACCTTCTTGCTGTGAGGTGATTGTGCTACCCACTGCACCACCGTGCTGCCCTAAATCCCAAATATATATGTACTGAAATTCAATTTTGATTATTCAAATATAGCTTTGGTGAGCATAAAATCTTCCAAAAATATATTTATAAAAATATGTTTGACCAAAAACTAAAATAAATATAAATTTTATTTGTATTTTTAAAACGTTTTAGTACAAAATTAGGTTTAGGCTTATACTTACTTAGTGAAAATAAAATATAAATAAATCAATTAAATAAACTAATGTTAAAAATGACACTTGCTCTTTCTGAGCTCTTAGGAAGTTGTGTAGTTTCAAGATTAAAGTTTAAAGAAGTGCCAAATCTGACTTATGCATGCAAGTGCTGCCAAATAACCTTTCCATACTGTACAAACTGTTACACCTTCTAAATATTTGACAAAAAAACTCACATCTTTTTGTCTTTCTAAAATACATCTTCCAATGGTCATACATAACAATGTCCAGATAGGAAGTATGAATGAGCATGTAAACTTGGCTTAAACACAGCCATTAACAGCGCTTCAGTCATTCTCTATCTCTAAACAACAGCAGAAAACAGCATGTGAAGTGTCTCAACAGCATGCAATGTCAGTCACACCTGTGGGACACGGCATCTTCAGCTTTATTTTTAACCTGTGCCCGCTGCTCTCCCAGCACTTTTCCTGACAGCTTTACTGGTGCCATGACAAACTGCTTAATATCTGACTTATTGCCTTTGATTAATCATTTCAGCTCTCAGATATTAATAATAGACTGATACAGTGGGCAATAGTTGGAGAGCTTTGTCGAGAACTGTTACTTTACAGCATGTTTCACTGAATGTTAAATAAATTAATCTGATTAAATACTTAGGAATTTTAAGGTTTTATCTGCATTTAAGCATTTATTTTTGAGGGGGGGTTAAAAGTTTGTACTGGAGAAATCGTTTTCTTTGGTTTAGACATAATGCAGCTTCAGCAATACTATAATTTCCCTTTCAGTATGGCTGAAATGACATAGTAATGTTGATTGTTTTAACTAAAACCCAATAATTTTTAATTGTTGACTATTTGACCTTTAAGTGTTAATATTTTAAAATGGGAGTTATTTCTTCTGCTGAACACAAAAAAGGTTTAGTTTTTGGGTGAACTTTAATAAAACCTTAAAACAGTAAGAAACAGGTGCTTCAGCAAAGCTGTTTTACAGTTTAATAAATACTGAACATAACTCTCATTTAAAACCTTTAAATTATTCCACCTGCGCAACAAAAAGATTTAACCAACAAAGAAATTGGAACATTTAATTTAGATTAATGTCAGAAATTGCTTCTAAATTACTTTGACAGACTTATAGATTTTTTTTTTAAGGGTGGGATGTTTATGAGCTCTGCATTTAAAATGTAGACTACCTCCGTAGAGATGTGTGTGTAAGTGCTGCACCTTGTGGTTCACTTTCTTATGTGAAAATGAATTATTTGTCTTTTCTAACCTTAACCCTGATGCAGAACCTTACAGACCCATTTTAGATTGACTTTGTAGATTGAAGCTTTTTGCTTTATTTTTTTTCTTCTAAATAAAATTCCCCAAATGTAAACAACTTCACAAAAATCATTGCATACTCTAAATGAGTTGTCACAGAATAAAATAAATGGAACCTTGGACCACAAATCCAATAGCCAAAAATGCATTATATGGGTCAAAATTATTATTATGATACATTTTTCTTTTAGGTCAAAAATCATTAAGTAAAAATCATGTTTCAGTGAATCAAGTTATTTGTAAGATTCCTACTGCATAAATATCAAAACATATGTTTTTTTATTAGAAATCTGCATTGATTAGCACACATAGACCTCTTTAAACCTAATTTTCTTAATATTTAGATTTTTCTGAACCTTCAGATTACAGACTTTTAAACAGTTGTATCTCAGCCAAATACTGTCCTATCTTAACATAACAAATCATACATCAATGGAAATCTTACTCATTAAGCTTTTATTCATTTCAAATATAAAAATATCAGATAGAACCACAAACTGGAATTAATCTCTTGGAACCCTCTACTTTCATTTTAAAATCTGAATTCAGATACACACAAATCTAGCAAAAGACTCACCTTCTGCACTTTGCCATCTACGTCCAAATAGATGGTTTTGGGAGAGTAAGAGGAAGAAGCAGACCCCATGTTGACAAGAAGAACTGTGAGATCCACCTGTACCCTTAACCAGGAGCAGATCCAACCAGCTCTCAAACAGACAACCACCAAATCTTTTCTGAAAATAAACACAAAGACTTTCACCTCTACTGTGTTTAGCAAGTGTAAACTTGTAGTTCACTTGTAGTTCACAATAACACAAACAAAAGCAGAGCTTCATGAAAAAAAGCATGGCACAACACATTGTTTATGTTCACGTAACAAAGTCTTAAATTCATAATGTCATACAGGTTTGACTGCAAATGAGTGCAGAATTAGCATTTTGGATCAACTATAAAATCCAATTCACACAAGTGCACTCATTCTTTTAACAAAAAGCAGACAACCAAATCCTGAAAGTTCACACAACTTTAATAACTCCCGGTCTACTCCAATTGCTGCTAAACGCCTCGATTATCATGTCAAGCTGTCATCAGAGACTTTCCTGGAAACTTTCTTGAAGATGGAGCCTTGCAGCATGCAGGCCGTGTTTATTTCTGAGCACGTAACTCAATCTGCACGTAATGAAACGTTCTATTTGCAGCATTGCAGGGAGAAATGTTTGAGTCAGAAAATAGCAGTCTTGCCTGTGTGCCGTCAGTAGCTCCCAGCCGTCCCAGGTGCTCAATGGAGCTGAAGAGAGAGCAAGGCAGACCTGGGGGTATTGAAGGACCCTGAATATAATTGTCACTCTCCACCGTTGTCAGGGGGAACAGTTACTACGGTGAAAAAAAGTGCCCAGCCTCCCTTGATGTCTGTCGTAATCATTTAATTTAGTCCTTTCATTGTCCATCCCGCTTAATTCAGCAGCCCACCCAGGAGTTTATATTTATGTCTAAAAAAAAAATTGTACCATACATGCAGGCTTTAATGCTTAAAGTTGATTAAATTCATATGGGGCTTTATTGGAGAAACAAATGCAAAACTCATTGAGGACAAATGAATGGAATAAAGCTGCAATTTACATAAAACCCCAGCAGTTATTATAGAACTGAGGATGCATGGGAGTAAACGTTAATAAATATAATGATATTTCTGTCACCGTAATGTGCCCTACAGTTTCCTGTGTTCACTTAGAGCAACATATGTTCTGGTCAGGTGAGAAAGAGACAAGGGCTTCTGTAAAAATGTTATTTTTATTATTGTTTATGCAATAATTATTATACAAAATTATTGCATAAAAAAAAAAAACTGAATTGTTTTTTTTTTATCTAAATGTGGGTTATATATATTAAAAAACCTGCAGGGGTTACATTTATATTTTTAATATACGTTTTATACCCAACAGTTGGATTTGTTTGTATTTTACTCAAGCTTGTTTAAAAAAAAA
>CAIGQW010024412.1:6252386-6268523 GCA_903798125.1 Danio choprae
CCCCCCCCCCCCCCCTTTTTTGAAGGCGTGCCCCGGGCGGAGTCGAGGAAGGGAGGGACCATGGAGGAGGAGTGCTGCCAACTCCAGGGGGCCGACCGAGGGAGACGCTGCTGATGGCGGTGGAGCCCAAGGAGGGGACGGAGAGCCGTAGGGCGAAGGTGATGCCGAGGTCTCTGAGGGCCGGGTGAACCAGGCGGCTCACCCGAGCAAGGCGACGGCGGAGTTCCGGAAGCCCGCGGCGAAGCCAGAGCAACAGAGGACCAAGGCGTAGCTGGAGAGAGGGAGGAGCTCAACGCAGCCGGTAGGACGGTGTGCAGCCGGAGGAGTGGAGTCCAGAGGCGAAGGAAGGGCGACGACTGACCAAGGTGGAGCCAGAGGGACGAGGGAGTCTGGCGGAGCTGGTGGGCAGACGGCCCACGACGGAGACGAGGGAGGAGTGAGCCAATGCGGAGCCCTAGGATCGCAATGCCGAGGTGGAGTCCGCAGCTCGGAGGTTGGAGGAGCTGACGCTGGACGACACCCTCCAGAGGGCGATGCTGGCAGGCAGCACCCACAAGCGAGCTCCATTTCTGGAGCTTGAGGGCGAGCTAGTGGGGGCTGGCTGACTGCAGCAGTGCTGGAGCTGGTTGACTGGCTGCAGTTCTGGGGGACCGTGGGAAGCTACTCATGACTCTGGAGCTGGGGTTTTCATCTGAAAGGATAATTAAAAGACTGGAAACAGTTGACTGGAAGGGTTTTTGCTGTCTGGAAACAGCGGAAGGTAAAAACAGCCCCAGAAATCAATGAGTAACTTCCCAGTGTCCAGCCGCTGTCCATCTGTAGAGGGGGGGGTGGGCGGGACTCTTGCTGGTCTCGCGGATATCCGCCAGGACTCCCCCTTTTGGCGGTGTTGCCGGCTCACACACCTGGTCAGACGGTGACTCGAGCTCCTCCATCTCAGCGCAACTCCGCTCAGTCGCTCTAGGTGGCGATGGCTTGTGCGC
Organism: Danio choprae; assembly: GCA_903798125.1. NCBI lineage: Eukaryota > Metazoa > Chordata > Actinopteri > Cypriniformes > Danionidae > Danio > Danio choprae. The sequence goes on from CAIGQW010024412.1 coordinate 6,253,370, forward strand.
CGGGGGGTGGCTCTCCGTCTGCGGTGGGCTCTGGCAAGCGCTCCCTGCAGATGGATGGTGATGTTAGGCTGGTCAATGGGTCAATCTTATTCTCGCCAGTGTCCACTCCACAAATGCGGCGGTATTGCCCCAAGGACCATCTTCGGACGATCGTGCTCTGCGAGAGATGATAGACGTGTAGAGCACGTCACCCGGATAGCTGTAACAGTCGCTAAACTATGGTCCTCAGGGCTGCTCTCCCCCTGCTCAAGCAGAAGGTGAAGAAACTTGGGATGGTAGATGGGGTCCATGGAAACACGAGGGTGAAAAAATAAAACACTGAGGGGCAAAAAGACTATAAAAAGAAAAACGGGGGAAAACACGCCGCTACTTTTTGGTCCGGTATTCTGTAACAACTCGTTAGAAGCCATGACAAAACGGGAACACGATATTTGACAAAAGGACGGAATTTATAAACAAACACTTACTGGATACAATCACTGGGCAGACAGGACAACGACACTGGAACAATACAATACCGGACAACGAAAGACACACACGGAAGGGTATAAGTAGACAGGGGTGATGATTAACTAAGGAGACACAGGGGATGAACACAGGTGAAATAAATGAACACTGACGATAGCGGGAAAAGGACAAAGGGAGCACATGATCACAACAAAAGCACATGACACGACAGAACACTGACAATAACTCTATGGTGTAGAAAATAATTACACTTAGAATCTGCTAGTATATTTCACAGTTAATTGCAAAAAGAAAGGAAAAAGCTGAATTAGAAAGATTAAAACTGTTTTCTTCTATAACCTTCCAATTAAATCTTATATTGTATTCACAACTTTGAAAAACATTTTTTTTTAAAGATTTTTAGTAATGTGACAGGAAGCTCATGGTCCAGACTGCCACGAATATGCTCGGGAAAGTATGCCGAGGCTGTGGATTAAAGGTGCTGTATGTCTTTTTTTTTATGTCAGAAACCTGCTAAGTTCACATATTAGTTTTTCTGAAAAACAGTCTGGGTTGCCAATTGGTGGAAAACAGCATAATGCAGCTATTGAAGACAACAAACAAACTGGTTCAGATATTGCAAATAAAAAGGCCACACGAGAAGGTAACCCAAATTGGTTTGTTTTGGAAAGTATGGATCGGTCAAATAAGGACCTATCTGTGGGTTATTTTAATCTAGCATTTTGTATTGTTTGTATTAAACATTTGAATTAAATTTTTTAGAACAATATTGTTATAGAGTATAGTGGTGGAAAGTTTTTTTTTACTTTACTACTGCACTGTAAAAAAATTATATGACAAAAAGTCATAGCAACAAATGTCTTTATGCTACTTAAACTACTTTTAATCAGTGAGTCAGGTTTCAAATAAATATTTTTAGTTATGCAAAGTTTAACTTTAACAAAATTTTTGAGAAATCAGTTGAGATGACTGGAAAAGTTCATTTGTTAAGTTAAGAATTTTAGGCGGCAATATTTTTGATTTACAGTGTACTTAGGTATATATTTTAAGTATCTGCACTTTACTGGAGTACTTATTTCAGAAAACATTTACTTTTACTTCACTACATTCCACAAAAATATTGTACTCTTTACTCCACTACATTTGCTGAAAGAAAGTAAAAGGTTATTTCCAACTGCCTGTGATAGAGATATAGATAGTGGTGTTTAATACCTGAAAAAGCTTAATTTTATTAGTTGGTTTGTTAAACCCATTCACAAATTGTACTGACTAATACATTTGTGAATAGGACTGTTAATATAACATATTGCTCCTTTAAAGGCAATAATTTTATCAATAATGTTAAGTTAAATGTTTTGGATGATGGCCTGAGAATTTCCATTTTAGGGTAAATTATCAGGCTTAGTCAGATTTGCAATGAAGAAGTGATGTTGTTTGGATCATTACCACCCCTTACAAATGAGGGATGGAACTGTGAAGAGTAGACAAGTGCAAACCTGTTCTTAGGCTTCTTCTTCTCTAATCTCTTTCCTCGAGGGGCCAGAAAAAGCTCCCTACGTCTTAATTCTCATGTGCCATTGACTACACTCCGCTGGGGAAAAAGATTATCGGTCTGGGCCGCCCAGAGGGGCTGTTTTAACTGCTAACACAACGGGCATGCTTTTGATAAGCACACTGGATAGGGCTAATGTGGATGATAAGAGATCAAAACTGTTTTTCCAAACCATTTAGCCAGCGGAGTTCAACTCTATCATTGAGTATTACCAAAGGCAGATAAAATGAACCCGCACAAAAGCTTACGCAACTAGGTAAGAAAAAAAGAAAAAAATCACACCTTGGGTAATCAGAAATGCACATGCGTGCTGCTAATCATGGAACAAAAGACGAGGAGTCCGGTCATATTTCAATAATAAAGGATCTAAGGGGAAGACATTATTCTGATAATAAAAGGCCTTATGGTTGTTCAGTTTATGGACGTGTGTCCAGGCCAGATCTGGATAGGAATATGGAAAACTCCTCCATTAGGCTGCTTTCATCTTCTCCTCTTGCTTTTCACTCACTCGCTGTCTTTGGATCTTTAAAGTCTTCTTGAAGTATTTCTATTCTCTTCCTCTGACTTGTTAAGACGAGAGACTAAAAAAACAACAACAACCGGTCTGTACTGACTTCAAAATCTACACAAATTATTAAATATTGAGCAAAGTGAAGCATTTTTTTCTTTAATGGCGTTGAAGTCGGTACTGCTTTTAAGCACACCATTTTCAACATTCTTGACACGTCATAGAAGAACAATGAATGATTTTAATACTTCAGATATTCTGATTCCTGGTTTGATTAGACTGTCAACTCCAAGATGTTCCCTGTGAGCCTTGATTGCAACCGTTTTGCATAATCACCACTTACGAGCAGCACTTTTCACCACGTCAAGTACTAGTGCTCATATAGGCAAAAGAAGAGTAATAGAACTGCTAAAGATTGAGAGGAAGACAAAACAAATCTAAATGCTGATCATGACAATAATTCAATAGAGTGCTTTGTTGGAATTAATTGAGAAATTAAAAAATCATCTTCGCCATCTCAATATTAATTGCTGCATAAATTATTTTTAGATATATCTTCTGTTTCCTTTTGATTTTTAAAACAACATTATTGTAAAAGACAATCTTAAGCTTTATGCTGCAACACAGGCTCACTGGAAATATGTGCTTAAGCCTACATTTTTGTGAAACTGCAAAAACACACTAAGTTTGACCGGAATATCTATGTAAAATGAATGCTACAGAGAAGTATAATTCCAATTTTCATTTTCACTAATGACAGATATAGAGACACATTATCGACAAATAATTAATTATTTTCATGACAACACCAAATAAATACCACAAAACAACTTAGGGGTGTCTATAAAATTCTTTGTCTCACCTATCTATCTCTATATGGACAACTTTTCTGCCGTGGTCAGTTTGCTTGGTAGCTCACCTTGTATGGGGTTGTACTTGATGTAGTGCCCTCAGGTTCAAGTCTGGTGAAGCATGGTTTCACAAAAGAGATGAAAGCAATGTAAAATCAAGGTAAAACTATGTGGTTGCAGTGCACTTTTCTCATATATTTGCTTTTGAAAACACTATTGTATGGGTTTAGGGAATGACTTCACTAGGTGATCCGTATATATATATAAAAAAAAAAACCTTCTTCTTGTGTATCTAAACAGAAAAATGTATCCCAAGTAACAAATTCCAGTTAAAAAACATAGACAGGACCCTCTTGTGAATTTGTCATCAAAACGTGCAAGAAAACATATCTAGAGTAACGTCCAGAGTTGCAGAGTTAACCAGAGAAATGCAATAGACTAAAACTGAACTGTAGTCTTAGCACATATGAGCCTCCAGTGAGCCTTGTCTCTTAAAATGCCTGACATCTCACATACCTAATGTTTCACAGTGTGACTAGTGCTCAACTGATTAACAATGCATTATGAATTGAAAGGTTGTTTCCATAATAACAACAGCATTGTTTTGAATATTGCAGGGAATAAATATCACACATGCATTTGATATGAAATGACTAATAAATTCTCAAGCAGCACTGTTTTTTATATACATATAAAGCATGTTTTTACATTTGTCATTATTTGAATCCTATATTTAAATGAAGGTTAAAGTCAAATGGGAAATGCCCTGCAATGTCATCAAATGTGTATATCATCGTTGTTGTCATCAGACAGAAAAACATAAATTATTCACAGTCATGGATGGGTTTATCATTAAAGGCCCTAAGCAAATTCTAGGTGTGGGGCCCTCAACATTATGTGTCTCATTACTTTTGTAATTCAAACAATAATTAGAACAATAATTATGAAGGTGTACAGCATGAGGTTTGGGGAGGAATAAGACAAATAAAAAAACCTCAAGAGTATACTGTCTTCTGTGAAAAGCTGAGTATCTGCCATGTGTCACACAACAGATACTCATTATCTGAGTATCATTATCAACAGATCATTAATTTAAAACAGTTATTTTGTTTGTTATAATATTCTCAATGGAATATAGCCATCATTTGTTACTTACAGTTGACCACTTCTGTTATTTTAGAAACAGCTTTGTTCTTAATAACACAGTCTTAAGGAAATACCATAAAGCATTACAAACATGGTTGCAGTTTTAATTGTTTAACAAAGAAACTTAAAAGACTCAGATGATGAATGAAAATAATAATAATAATAATAGATTGTAGAATAGGCAATAACAATATTATTGTAGAATAATAGAAGGTATATAGGCGCATGGGTCTCAAACTCGATTCCTGGAGGGCCGCAGCTCTGCACAGTTTTGCTCCAACCCTAATCAAACACAGCTGATCCAACTAATCAAGGTGTTCAAGACTACTACAGACTATTAAGCAGGTGTGAGTAGGAGGTGGTTGGAGCTAAAATCTGCAGAGCTGTGGCCCTCCAGGAATTCAGTTTGAGACCACTAGGACATAGAGTAAAGAGAGTCATTAGGGACACAACTACTCTCTGATTGGTGGTATTTTATGTACAGCGTCATTTTCAGCATGAAACATGCTACCAAACATGACTGTTTTAAAAAATAAGTTAAATTAATGTGAACGTGGGCTCAACAAAAGCATACACAATTATTTAATTACCTCTAACCTCACAACCACCGTTTGTATAACTTCATTATTAAACAATCAATAATTAAAATATATTTTAGTTTATAACTTTCTGTCCCATTTTATGTCTCTTTACTCCCATGAAACCTATAAGGTAATAATAATAATAATAATAGTAATAATAATAACAATAGGTGCAAAACAAATCCAAATGTTAAATGTAATTAATATATGTTAATATGCAGCTTACATGGGAAAAAATACCAAACTCCATTTAACTCCAACTGTGAAGAACTGAAAATGATACTGCTAAACTGCTTAAAAAGAGATTAGAAATCAATTAAATTTGGGGTTAATTTGAAGTTAAACCTACCGGAAGAAGAACTGTCAAGGGATTGAGGTAAACAGCCGCTTGTAACTTGATAAAGAGGATTGAACTCCAAATATAGTTCGTGTACAGCATTATTTATCGCGTTTAGATGAATTAAAGTTGTAGCAGGCTAATTCAACGTGCTGTAGTCTACTATTTTAAGTAGGCCTATTTAGCTTACAAAATATTTTGGAAAAACGTTTTGCCACCGAAAGAAAATGCCAAAAATTGCTGGTCAACTGGCCTGAATTAAAAGCGATTACCTATTTTGTTATACAGCAAAGAGGAAGGAGGAAATGCTGAAGACTAAAACAACAATATCTTGTGGTCCAGGGTAAGAAATGAAGGACTCAAATGTTTTATTGAATGAATAATGTGGATGTGGGAGCCTCTTGTGGTTAAAATGCGCAACTTGTCAAATGTGTAAATGGTGTCTTTGTCTTGTGCATTTTTAAAGGGATAGTTCACCCCAAAATCAAACTTTTTTTTAACACAAAAAAATATATTCTGAATAATGTTGTAAAAACATGCAATTGACATCCATAGTAGGAACAAAAAATTATATTTTATTATATAATATTTCTCTGGCGCAGTGGGTAGCGATGTCGCCTCACAGCAAGAAGGTCGCTGGTTCGAGCCTCGGCTGGGTCAGTTGGCATTTCTGAGTGGAGTTTGCATGTTCTCCTCGTGTTCGCGTGGGTTTCCTCTGGTTGCTCTGGTTTCCCCCACAAGTCTAAAGGTTATAGGTGAATTGGGTGAGCTAAATTGTCCGTAGTTTATGTGAGTGAATGAGTGTATGGGTGTTTCCTAGGGACGGGTTGTGGCTGGAAGGGCATCCGCTGCATAAAACATATGCTGGATAAGTTGGCGGTTCATTCCGCTGTGGCACATGCGGAACATGAATGAATAAATAATATTATTCAGTTTATCTTGCTTTGTGGAAGATAGTAAATGATGACAGAATGTTAATTTTAGGGTGAACTATCCATTTACATACCTAGAAACAAGTTACCTTTAGAAAAATTAACCATGGATTTACTGCAAATAATTAAAAAATAGAGTATTATTGTAGTTAAACCGGCCTCACAGTGGCGCAGTGGGTAGCACATTCGCCTCACAGCAAGAAGGTCGCTGATCGCTGGTTCGAGCCTCGGCTGGGTCAGTTGGCGTTTCTGTGTGGAGTTTGCATGTTCTCCCTGTGTTGGCGTGGGTTTCCTCCGGGTACTCCGGTTTCCCCCACAAGTCCAAAGACATGTGGTATAGGTGAATTGGGTAAGCTAAATTGTCCGTAGTGCATGAGTGTGAATGGGTGTGTATGGATGTTTCCCAGAGATGGGTTGCAGCTGGAAGGGCATCCGCTGCGTAAAACATATGCTGGATAAGTTGGCGGTTCATTCCGCTGTGGCGACCCCAGATTAATAAAGGGACTAAGCCGAAATGAAAATGAATGAATGAATGAATGTAGTTAAACCATGGTAACCACATAGTTTTTTTTGCGACATAGTTTAACCATGGTATTTGTAGTAAGACTGTGGAACAACAGAAACAAGAAATATTTGACTTACATTTGTTTTCTGCTTTTCAATAACAAACGGACAAAAATAATAAAATCATTTTAATAATGACAAAGTATTTACAGTAGATCCAAACAGATTCCCATAATGCTTAGTTATACCTCAAATTAAATATTTTTCTATTTATATCATTATTTCAGTTTAGTTTAAGCTTAACCACGGCTAAACAATGATGTAAAAATGTATATCATTAGAATACAAAATAAATCAAAAATGTACTTGTCTGGGAAATTAGTTCTTTGCTTAACAACTAATGATCTTTATGTTTCGGCCCTGTAAACAATCATTTACCTAAAGATTTTGAAAATCTTAAAACAATAAAATTGATTTTGGACTAATTTAAATTCCAATTTGTCACATACAGCACCACAGAGCGGCACCTCCACTATTATTGGCACCCTTGGTAAATACATGGAAAGATTGCAGTGAAAATATTTTGCTCACAAATAATTTTTTAAAAATCTGAAGATGCTTAATCTGGCAACCCAGAATTCACCCATTGTGTTGAATAACTGAGTAAGTTTGGCCTGCGTGTTTCTTCATGGCTGAACAACTTCCTGTTTCTCATCACCCAGGTGTAATAAAAATGTAAAATATGAGTAAATATACTTTTTTTGCACGAAATAAAAAGTAAAGACGTTCTTTTGACTGCCAAGGGTGCCAATATTAATGAAGGACACTATACAAAGTCTCATAATCAGACACCATCCTTGACATTTGTCCATCATCAGTCGTGCTCATCTGGGAAGGCTGTGGTGGTGCAAATTGTTTTCTGCATCAGTGGGAGGGTCTTCAGCGTGTGGAGGGGAGGAGCTTAGTCTTGGTGGGTGGGGCTTGCGCGTTAAGCTGCCCGGATATATTGGACAGGACAGGGGTGGACTGAAAGTCCCGTGAGGGGTCGGTGGAGGAGACGGGACAGGGGTGCGTGGGTATCTTTTTCCTGAGTGCATATAAGCATCTGGAGATTGTGAGGAAGGAGGAGCCATACTGGGGTAACAAGGTGGACTGAGAGGATCAATAGGGTTGATGTAATTACCAGAAGACTCATCCCTTCCCTCAGGGAAATCCTGGAAACAATAAGAAAAAAAAAAAAATCAAACAACAACCATCATATAATAATCATCATCATAATAATTAAAGATGTCTTACCATTTCATTGAGAACATACAATCCACCTGGATTTCGACGGTTATGGTAATTTCTAGCAGGCACAATATCAACTACTGTAAAAGAGTTTTTTTCAAGATTTAATTAAAATCCATATGTAACAATTTAATATTTGCTATGAACAGATGGCTAAATTAAAATGTAAATGTACACTAATTTTTGTATTAATATAAAAAGTGGCTGGGCCTCACGGTGGCGCAGTAAGTAGCACAATCGCCTCACAGCAAGAAGGTCGCTGGTTCGAGCCTCAGGTGGGTCAGTTGGCATTTCTGTGTGGAGTTTGCATGTTCTCCCCGTGTTGGTGTGGGTTTCCTCCGGGTGCTCCGGTTTCCCCCACAGTCCAAAGACATGCGCTATAGGTGAATTGGGTAAGCTAAATTGTCTGTAGTGTATGTGTGAATGAGTGTGTATGGATGTTTCCCAGTGATGGGTTGCAGCTGGAAGGGCATCCGCTGCGTAAAACATATGCTGGATAAGTTGGCGGTTCATTCCGCTGTGGCGACCCCAGATTAATAAAGGGACTAAGCCGAAAAGAAAATGAATGAATGAATGAATGAATGAATGAAAGTGGCTTTGGGCTTATACTGACACCTAGTGGGGTGGATGCAGCATAACACATAAATAAGGTCATTGTAGATATCCTATGAAGAGCTCAGATGCAAAAACCTCTGAATGCTGTCTGAAATGTCCTCCTAAAATGAGCATTTTTCTCAGCCTGCTATGTTTTTTTTTCTGTTTTTTTCACTTTAAAGGTAATGAAAAGAACCTATTCATCACTATAAAAGTAAAATTACTTTTATATGAGTCCACACACAGGAGTCAGAGAAAAATGTACATTTTAGAGGTAAATATGAAATGGCATTTAGAGGTTTTTGCATCTAAACTCTTCATATATCTTTATGATCAGTGATGAAAAAATACAACAACAAAAAATAAATTAAAACTGTGAAATAAAAAAGGTAATAAAAAATGTAAATTCATTCGTTTTCTTTTCGGCTTAGTCCCTTTATTAATCAGGGGTCGCCACAGCGGAATCAACCTCCAACTTATCCAGCATATGTTTTACGCAGCGGATGCCCTTCCAGCTGCAACCCATCACTTGGTAACACCCATACACTCTCATTCACACACATACACTACGGGAGACTGGAGCACCCGGAGGAAACCCACACCAACACGGGGAGAACATACAAACTACACACGGAAATGCCAACTGACCCAGCCGAGGCTCGAACCAGCGACCTACTTGCTGTGAGGTGACAGCGCTACTCACTGCGCCACCATGCCGCTATTATATTATTATTATTATTATTATTTTTAAATAAAATGGGGATATTTTATTATGAAAACAATCTACATTTCAATCATTTTATTTAAATTCATATAAGGGAATAAAAAAAGGGAAATGAGGTAAAATGTAATTGTATTTTATATTAATCCAAGGCATTACAGTAAATGCTTTGCACCTATTTTTATTCTGAAATGTATAATACATTTATTCTGTATGTAAATACAGTAAACAATTACACATAAAAAAGATCAAATAAAATAAACCAAAGACAGTTTCAATCAACATAAGGGTTACCCTCATGACTGCCGTTGCTCTGCTCGGCTACACTTTGTCTGGCAAGCTGTTCCCTTTTTCTGAAGATAAAACAATAAGATAAAACATTATTTAATAAACAACACAACAGAATATTTCATAATATTAATATATAATATGAATCTAGTCCACTCCCACAATCCTAAATATGTAAAAGCTGAGTTCTCTGATCAGTCGCTTTGCTCTTTGTTTTCCGTCTGATCTGTGCACCTTTAACCTCCTAACATTTGAAGCACAAAGGCTTTCCTCAGAAGAACAGTGCGAGTGTCTGTGATTTATCGTGTCTTGCTTTACAGCTATCAAAGAGACTGGTTAAATACAATAGGGCTGGTACTTTTTGGAGGGTTTCCAGCAGGCGCACACAGTCACCAGGGTGATGAGTAAGAAAATGCCTCCCGTCGAGAGGATGATATAGAGAGAACTCCGTCCTGCACAAATTAAAAGGAGAATACAGGGTGACATAGTATTTCTTTCCTCTCCAAAACACAAACAGTGCTCTGAAGGACTAAACCGCTCTTTAGGGCCAAATCAAGGAGACCTCAACTGGAAGATTGATTGCACAGGTTGCCAGGAATACCAAGTGCAGGAATGAATGGGGAGGTTTTGGGGGGTTTTGAAGGGTAGACTGTGCAGGGGGAATGCAGGATCCCACTGGGCTCAGAAATGAGTGGAGAAGTGAATGAGAGGATCAGAAAAACAATCTGCACCTTCATCAGTTCTTTTCATAAACATTCACAGCTGGACAGAATAAAAAAAAAAAAAGATTAACTTTTGTCTTTGTTTACTCACCCTTATGTTGTTCTAAACCTGCATTTAATAGTTCCATGCTATTTTTCTGGGAGTTTTTCATGGTGTTTATTACTGTCTATTACAGTCAGTGTTACTTTTGTATTATTAACCTTTATAGTATTTACTCATATTTAAAAATTAATTTTTTTTTGTTTCCTTTTTTATTTTAGTGTTTTTGTAACAGTTTTTTTATTATTTTTTTATTATTATTTAATAGTTTTTTAATTGAAATTAAACAAAAATATATTAACTAACCAATAAATATACAATAAATAAAATTTTATTTCAGTTAGATTAGCCATGGAAATAATTTATTAATTGGCATAAATGTAAATGAACTAAAACAAAAATTAAATTAACAGTCTTGATTGTATGTCTAAGACACAAAAATAGCGAAATATAATTAGCACAACCTTATTATTTCAGCTTTATTTGAATTATATTTTTGATGTTTTATTCATTTATTATTATTATTATTATTTTACATTTTTAAGCTCAATTTCCAAAGGAATTAGAAAGAAACAAGTTGCACACTGAATTTTAGCATGAAGTTGTTCAAAAGACTTAAATATCTATACAACTATGTTCAACTTTGAAAACATTTTTTACAGTATACTAAAATTACTTGTACCAGTTTTACTTTCAGTTACTAATAACAAAACTTCCGAGTTGTTATGTTTAATAAAAACATATGTTGTTTTTATTGCGGATATTATTGCTGTATATGGAAAAGATCTTCCCTTTATATTTAGAAGCACTTTAAGGTGATTAAATAACAGAAGAATTTTCTTTTTGGATCTCTTCAAACCTCTAAACCCTTGTTACACAAAAGTTTTTAAAGCCATTTTTTGTGATACAATATTTACATTAGATAACATGTAACTAAATTGCTAACATTCCTCCTTTCCCCTCACAAATCTTTACATGATCATCACGTTTCAACTTTTATGGCTATGTTTTATTGTTTTTTCATCCTCAGAATCGTGCTTCATGTGTAAAGGTGGAGTTTCATCACCTACTGTAGACAGTGAGTTTGACCGGCAGGCTCTTCATGCTGCTGATGGGGTTCTCCACCCTACAGCTGTACACATCATCATCTGACATCATCACGCGCGAGATGGTCAGCACCTTCTGGTCATGTGACAGCAGCAGACGAGAGTCATTGGTCAGAGATTTGCCACCCTTCAGCCAGCTATAGGTGGGTTTGGTGCCGCTTTCATGAGTGCAGTTGAGTATGAAGGACTCAGTCAGCTCCAGGACGGATGAAGCCACCATGTGAATAAATGGTCTGGACACTGGAACTGTGAAAGAACAGTATGCCATGGATAAAGAAAGTCAGTAGCAGTTTTTTTGGTATGTTTCACTTAACTAAAAAGCATCAAATCATGCTCACAAAGGTCAGAAATGAAGAGGGATCTTAGAGCAAAATGGCACCATCGTTCATAAATATTGCACTAAAATGTAACAGTTATCCAGGAACAAGAGTCAACAAGAGTGTCATTTTCCTGAACGTCAACACATTTGTAGATGCCAAGAAGCTTTTTGCTTTATTTCACCAATTTAATGGTTCCAAACAAATCCACAGTAAACCATTGTGCAACTCTGAACAACAGAAATGTTTATTAAGAACCCAGGTAGCAAAGTATTCTAGCCCAGATTTGGCATTTATCTGTCACTGGCTTACAGCATGTGGTCCAAACATGGCCCGGGTTTGGCAGAGGTGGTACCGTCTTTAAGGCGGCACACAAGACATGGGCCAGATGTCAAATGTAGTATTTGGCCCAGATGTTAAAATTGATATGTGGGCCACATAAATTTGGCCTACCTTGACCCACATTCAAAACTAATTTCAAGTGTTTTTGAGTAAAGAAATGGTCAGATGTGATCCATGTTTGGCTCTTGTCTGGAAGCCAGACCTGGTCCAGGCATGTACTGTAATTCACTGCGGCATGCAAAAGCTGAGAAAAAGCTGATTGTCTAGGCCAGAGAAATTCCACTATGTGGGAATCAGGATTTTTGAATGAATGACTCATCATCTTATTTATGAAGACTATCTGAAGTCTCATACTGTCTGTGTGGAAAGTACATCATAATTTAATGTATGTACGTAATTTACGTAATTTAATGTATGTAATTGGATGTAAGTTTTGTGTACAGATGTCATCAATGTAAAAATGACTAAAACACGGTAATATGCATTTATTGCACATTAATTTATTTGTAAATGAATCTGCACATTTGAATGAGTTGTTATTGAACTCATAAAAAGGGTGTGTCTGAAATTGCATACTGTCTGGCTAGGTATATATTGACATACTCATTAATTAATTCATTTTCCTTCGGCTTAGTCCCTTTATTCATTATATGTTTTATGCAGCAGATGCTCTTTCAGCTGCAACCCAGTACTGGTAAACACCCATACACTCACATGCACACACATACACTATGGCCAATTTAGCTTATTCTATTCACCTATAGCGCATGTCTTTGGACTGTGGGGGAAACCGGAGCACCCGGATGAAACCCATGCGAACACAGAGAGAACATGCAAACTCCACACAGAAATGCCAACTGACCCAGCCTGGACTCGAACCAGCGACCTTCTTGCTGTGCTAACCACTGAGCCACCGTGTCGCCCCTATTTTCAAACTAAATTGTGATTTTAAATTTACATTTTATAAAAAAGGAAAGAATGAAATTTGAACATACTATATTCACCTCGTTGTTACTGTCGTGATGCAATCTACCATTGTCATTCATGTTGCTGTACTGCAGTTGCAAATCCTCCTCAAATCTTCATGGATTAATAAAGTAAATATGCTAGATGCTCACTTCAGAATCTCAGTGATTGTGCAGATTTATGAATACTATAAAACTGAATAAATTACTCCTAATTGCACAATGTTTTTTTTGCATATATAGGCCTTTAAGGAAGTATTTGATTTGAGGTGTATGAGAGTCACTTGCTTTTTTTTTCCAAAGAATGAATCAGCCGTTTTGAAGAAACCAAACGTTTCATAAAAACTCCTTTCAAGGCTTTATTCAAACACTGTTTAATAAATGAGAAACCAAGTTGAGTAAATATGAATATGTAACATATATTCAGCTAAATTCTCTTGCCTGGATGTATATTTATTATTGTTTACCAGCTGGTTTTGAACAAATCGACAAACATGTTAAAGTGGAACTCAAGCTATTGAAGTATGTTGTCACAAAAGTGTGTTAAATTAATTAGACTCTGCCTTTGCATTCTTAATTTATGATTCCATAGTACATGGTACAGTAAATAGCTTTCCTGATGTGAATGTGGTACACGGCATTGTTTACATGCAGTTTCACTGTGACAACATGAGATGCGATACACTTCAGCAAGTTGTAGTGTTTATTTTTAAACCTTTAAACTTTTCAATGTTTATTCATGTTTTTCTTCCTATAACTACAGCAATTAACCTGATTGCATGGATCTCGCCCTCACTATCTCCAAGTTAAAAAATATGCAAATGCAACTGAATGGTCATTTATTTTGTTTTTCAAAATATGATGGCTATTTTCCTGTGATATATAAAGAAGGTCTTGTCCTGTCCTGTAAAGGGATAGTTCACCAAAAAACGAAAATCATCAATCGTCATCATTTACTCATCCTTTACGTATTCCAAACCTGTCTGAGCTTTTTTTTGTTCTGTTAAACACAAAATAAATATCTTTAAAAAACTGTAATGCGGTAACCATTGACTTCCATAGTATTTATTTTTCCTGCTATGAATATTAATGGTTACAGGTATTCAACATTCTTCAAAATATCTTCTTTTGTGTTCAACAATAACAACAACTCAAAGTGGTTTGGAATAAGTCAAGTATGAGTAAATGATAGAAGCATTTTCATTTTTGGATAAACTATCTCTTTAATCACAAATATAATATTATATTGTATAAAATGTATAACATAATAGCATTCAAATGTTGCCTTATGACGAGGATAAAATGAAAATATATGTGTCTTACTGTCCACAGTGAGGTTGACATGTCTCTCTCCAGTGAAGGTGTCATCAGTGATGGAGATCTCCACTTCATAGGAGCCCTCATCAGACAGCCGCAGATTATGCAGGAGCAGGGAGCCGTTTTCATACAGGAGGATTCGGCCGCGGTACTCGGGTCTCAAGTTCCCAATGATGTCCCTTCCAATGGACTGGACCACAGTGACAGGTTTATCTCTCTTCAGCTGCCATTTAATAACAGGTTGATCTAAACTGGTGCTGGTGTAGGTCACAGAGAGAAGAGCCGAGCCTCCTAGTGTTCCTCGCACTACAGGAGACGGGCTGCTGATGTTCACTCCACCTACATCTAATACAGACAGCAAAATTACAAAATGACACATCACAGTGAAACTAATTTTGTCAGAAAAAAACGTTGATATGCCACTATGTAGCTAATAAGAAGTTTGCATTCCAAATTTTATAAATGAGCTTTTATAAATAAGGGAAAACCAAGGGAGTAATGGTAATAATTTGTGTTCAATTTTCTGCACACACACACACACGCACGCACGCACGCAAGCACACACACACACAC
>CAIGQW010024412.1:6268923-6288690 GCA_903798125.1 Danio choprae
ACACACACACACACACACACACACACACACACACACATTATACACTTTAATAAAGCCAAAAGCCAAAGTTTTTTTTGCACTCTAACTACATCAGTAGCAAATGTTACCTCTTAAAAACAGTCACCAGCAATCAAGAATACATAATAATATGGTGTCATGGCTTTGCAATCAAAAAACACGAATGTAACAAAAGGGTAGTAAATTTGCCCAGAGAGTATTGTTGCATTTTTGTCAATTTTAAAAGAATTTTCCCAAAATATGTGTCAAAATTAGATTTGTCACCAAAAATCATTACATTTGCTGAAACACAGAAAAAATTGTTGCCAAATTAAGACTCAAAATCACCCCAGATTAGATGAAAACATTCCCAACAGCACACAAGGGTTAATGTTCCTCTGTGGAAAATTTGGTTCCCTACTCCTTCATTGTCTTGAGAGAGAGTAGATTGACAGCAAATATTTCTTTTTTGATGAACTATCTCTATATATTAGTGGTAAATACTAGTGCTAATACTAACATGCAGGCCACAACGTTCAGAAAATACACAAAAGTGTTACATTTTAGAATAAGATGTGAAATTTACTAATAAAAACTGACATATAATAAATACCCATTGAACAGAACTATTTGGACATTCAATAAAGTTGTGACTATCAATAAAATAACAAAGTATAACAAAACCAATATTCTAATATTAAGTACTATATGGACTATATAGTAAATAATCACAATAATTCGTATTACTCTAACAATAAATAATGATGATAATAATAATAATAATAATAATAATAATAATAATAATAATAATAATAATAATAACAATAATAATAATAATAATAATATAAATAAATAAAAAGCCTTATTTTTCAGTCAGGTTTTTCAGTTGGAACTGCCTACATATATACATAGCTTAAACTCTCCAGTGAGCTACCTGCTGGTAAACAGCTTTGTGCTTATTGCTTCTGAGTGAGCCAACATGTCCTTGCTGTCTTTGCCAGGGCAGTGCGAGTCAGCATGGCATAGCTCAATCGCTGTGGCAACAGTTCTCAGTGCTGAGGGTTTGCCAGGATGAGCTAACAAAGCTGTGGATTGTAGACTCGCTTTCCTCCAATCAGAGGCCGCGGTGCCAGAGACATGCTCTTTTGTGGATGGGGGATGCAGACATTGAGGCCCAGTGATTCTGCTAATCAAAGCCCTAAGGCTTTAGTTACGACATGTTCCTGCATTTGCACTCTTCCTTGGCACATTGCTACCTGATTTTAGAAAAATGAGATGAAGCTCATACCAAAAAAGGGTTTTCTTGTTTGAAAAGTTTTTTATTTTTTAGGTCAAAACTCAAATGGATCTGTGGAAATGATTCAAAGTGTTGTATTCTTCACGCCAGGCCAGTAGTTGGCGATGCAACTTAGTACAGCATCACTATGAGTCTATGAACATTCGGTCTTGTATTCTGGCATTTCTGTTTTGGTTGTCAGCACATAATATGCACCTACATGACATGGACATTTCACAAAGTACAGTAGTTCGCATAGACATAGTACACTCTAAGAAATGCTGGGTTGTCCTAACTTGTGTTGGCTTAAATATGGGCAGATCCATTGTTGGGTAAATTTTTTTCCAATTAAATTTAAATGACACTTTTTAACCCAGTGGTAGGGTTTGTCAATATTTGACCCAATGTTAGGTTACAACAACCAAGCATTTTTTAGAGTGTATAATTATATAGGCCCCCCCAAAAAACGAACTGCCAAAACGCATGAAAAGTTTTTATTTTTATTTTTTAATTGAAATTGTGAATAAAAATGTAAAGTAAATAATTGCAAGTTATTTTCCCGCAATTGGAAGTTAAATAATCTTTTCTCAGAATTGTAAGTTTGTCTTAAGTTTTAATTCTGAAAAAAAGCCCGAATTCATAACTAAAAGATTAACATATAGTTCCAATTTTCAGAAACAGTCACAATTCAATATTGCATGATATAAACTTAGACAATTCTGAAAAGTAAAAAAAAAAGTTTAGTAATTATATTAAATTATTTTAAAAATGTATCTAAAAACACATTTGACAGTTATAACCAATGCAATTTACAAGGGATTAAAATCCCACATTTGATCAGTTCTTGCTTTTCCCAAGACTAGCACATTGCTATACTTTGAACTATACTTTGAACTACAAACAAGAAAGAATTTATGTAATATAAAGATCATTCCATTTGTCTTTTAACTTTCTTACTCTTGCAGTCCTACCTCTTCCACAATGTTTCTAAAAAACGAAAGCATTCAAAAACAACTAATTAAACTTGACTGATCGCTCTATTTGTGATATGTGTCAATCGGCCACCCACAAACAAAACACGCTGAAAAGTAAAACTGACAACAGCACACACTTTTTTTTGTCTTCTTCTTTGGAAAGTTTTCCCTCAACATGCACAGTCAAAAAAGTCATGATGTTGTCTTACCTGCCAAGGAAAAGATGAAAAGCCACAGGAGAAGAAAGAGTGAAGGAACGGCTGTCTCTTTGCATGATGCCTCCCGCTCTGCCTTCATCTTGAGAGCAGCGCTGGGTTTCTCTCCCACACAATCAGCATGATTTGTCCACTCAGGGCACGTCTCTGAGAATGCAGACGGGACAGAGGCGGCTCTGAACCCCGCTCTCAGGACCCCAGCCTGAACAACAGCCCTATGTGCGATCATGTGTGTGTGTGTGCTTTGCTGGCTTTATAAGGTTCTCTCCACAGTGATTATTTTCAGGGCCCCTTTGTGTGTGGGCATTTATCTTCTCATTAAACGCACTGGGATGTGTCAGATGGTTGTTTTGTAGTTATAGCCATTGCATGGCAGATCTGACTTGTCACACATAACAAAATTGTGTGTTAGAACATATTTATGTGACAAAATACATCAACAGGGTTGTTTGAAAAAAAAGATGCTGTAATACATTGTGTGAAAATGACTGAAACTGGGGCACCAGAGGATTTTACATTCTGGGGACCCCAGGTGGCCAGGAGGACAAGTGTAAACATCAACAGAGAATATAAGAGAATAAACTAGATATATTAAGATAAGCTGTCTGTTTGTCTGTCTGTCTGTCTGTCTGTCTGTCTGTCTGTCTGTCTATCTATCTATCTATGTCCATTAAATTGCTTGATAAATAATGGATAGATGTACAGATAAATGGAGTGAGAAGGTGGGTGGTTGGATGGATGGATGTGCAGACATAGAAGGTTAGAGGTTTGTTTGGGTGGATGAATGTACCAACATTTAATGGATGGATGAATCGAGGGTTGGTTGGACAGATGGATGGATAGATGAATGGATGAGTGAGTTAGTGAGTGGTAAATTGGATGGATGGACGGACGGACATGGAAGAGCAAAGATTTGGGTGGATGGATGAATGCACAACATATTTGATGAATGGATGAGTCAAGGGTTGGGTGGACAGAAAGATGAATGGACAGATGAATAAATAAATGAATGAGTTAGTGAGTGGGTGGTTGAATGGACAGATGAATGGATGGAAGAACGAACGGATAGATCAATGGTTGGATGGATGAATGGACAGACATGGAAGGGCAGAAGTTTGGGTGGATGGACAGATGTATTTGATGGATGGATGAGTCAAACGTTGGATGGAAACATGGAAGAAAGAAGACAGAAAGACGGATGAACAGATAAATGAATGAATGGATAAATTAATGGACGAGTGAGTTAGTTGGATGGATGGATGGATGGATGGACGGACGGATGGATGGATGGATGGATGGATGAAAGGACAGACATGAAAAGGCAGAGGTTTGGGTGCATAGACAGATGTACAATCATACTGGATGGATGGATGAGTCAAGGGTTGGATGGACAGAAAGATGGATGGACAGAGGAATAAATGAATAGATGAGTGAGATAGTTGGATGCATGAAAGGACGGACGGACAGACAGTTGGTTGGTTGGATGGACAGACATGGAAGGGCAGAGATTTGGGTGGATGGATGGACATACAAACATATTTGATGGATGGATGACTCAAGGGTTGGGTGGACAGAAAGATGGATAGACAGGGATAAATTAATGGATGAGTAAGTGAGTTGGATGGATGGATGGATGGATGGATGGATGAATATGAAGGTGGTATTACAGAATAAGAAAAAGTATTACAGTTTGCCCTAAAATCTTAATTTTAGGGCAAACCGATGGCTGTCCTATAACTAATAAGGAAAATGCTTACAATTGTGCTACAATGAGGGTTCAAGAAGGTTATTTCTACTAAAAGTATGTTTTACATAGCATGAACAAAAGAAGAATGTTTTTACTTTACTGTTACTCAAGGCCAAGTGCCCTAACTGAATATAGAGTGCACACTTCTACTGAAAAACATCTCTCAACTCCACCTCCTCTCTTCAGCCCCTCCCACATTAGCACATTTCACACCCCATTTATAATTGATCCATCAGGCCATAAAGAAGGAAAAGGGACCTACAGGTTGCTAAGGCATCAGTCTTCACTTCTGTAAAAAGGCCCTTTGTTTACTGTAGTTGGAGAGACATTTATTAATCTATGTTTTTTTAAATAATATGTTGTTTTTAATTCATTATAAATGTAGTTATGATAAATATGCATATACTTTTTGTAATTAGTTTAAGGTTTAACTTTACTAGGCAACTGTCAGTGTTCTGTCGTGTCATGTGCTTCTGTTGTTGTCATGTGCTCCCTTTGTTCCGTTTCCTGCCATCGTCAGTGTTCATTAGTTTCACCTGTGTTCATCCTGTGTCTTCTTAGTTAATTATCATCCCCTAGTATTTATACCCTTCTGTTTGTGTCCTTCGTTGTCCGGTATTGTATTGTCTCAGCGTCGTTGTCCTGTCTGCATGTCCTGTCTCATCCAGTAACTGTATCCAGTAAGTGTTTTGTCAATAAATCCGTCTTTTGTTAAATATCGTGTTCCCGTTTCGTCATGTCTGCCAACGAGTTGTTACAGCAACATCATTTCTAATGCTATATGCACCAGGAATTGTAGCCAAGCTGTCACATGTCTGTCTGGATGCTGATGTCATTGTCCTGCACTGGTCATCTGACTTAGTCTTTTCACAGACAGAGAGAAATATTCACTTACTACAGTACTACAGAAAAACTAGACTACAATATTAAACTGGTTTTTATTTGTATTTGTCAATAATTGGGCACTTTTGGTTGCTGACGTGACTAGGGAACTGAAAGAAACAAAACACCTAAAACAAAAGTACTGAGAAAAGTACCCCCCCCCCAAAAAAAGTACCCTATAAAAAGGCAAAAACACACCTAGAATTATGTATTAAACTCCACATTAACATATTACATTTTATGATGCTCAGTAGTTGGTTCAAATGATTCATTTCTATTCTAAGCTACAGTGATGTTGGTATCAAACACAACTAATTGTTTATAACACAATGAAAACAATTACATACTGTAAAAACAACAGATGGCAAATTAGATGAGCGTAACTGATGATCCAAACCTAGTATCGTATCAGATACTGAATGCAGGCTCCCACTCAGTAAAAAGAGTAGATTATGTATGCAAAATGGCAAAGAGTTTGAGAAAGAAGAAGCTTTTGAGTGAACATACAGTGAGTTATCCTCAAGGGTCTCCTCTGTTCTGGATGATCAAAGCTGTAGTAAGGCTCCGATACACAAGCATATTCACACAAAGCTCGGCATTAGCTTTTGTCCTCTGGAGGATAAAAGTCCCCCCAGACTCTCTCATCTTGTGAAGAAATCTGTCAAGTAGAGTCAGAGAGAACATCCAGGGTCAATAGTGCACTGAAAGCATGAAAGATCCTCACACAAGTCTACACTGGAGAACATACGCCATTTATATATGTGGCGATTGACTGAATCTGTTGAGTACTTTAATGAGACTTCACAAAGTCATGAGAACATGCCATTAGAAATGAACTTCACATTTACTTCACATGTTTGCTCAATAGAGTTTGGCTGCTTCAACTATTGTTTTTAAAATATGTAGATATGCATAGATTTGGAAACTATGGAGCCTGTGGGGATATGGTGATAAGATCGCTTGGAGTATATTTTTGTGTTCTCTTGCCAAAATCTCTTGAGTTCCACTGAAAAAGAAAAACTTCGATATCTTCTTTTTTATTAATTATATGCTAGAATTTATTTCTATATTTTTATGTATTTAAATTTTGAATTAGAAATCATTTTAAAGTTAGAATTTTTCAGTTCATTTACTTTTAAAAATGTAAATTTTTACATACAAAATATTTACGATGTGCAATTTTAAACGTATATAATACATATATAATTTGTCATATACTTTGTATTACATGGATATTGTAACGCCTGGTTGGCGAATGGTGACATAACGAGAATGAGAAACATTAACAAAACGGGTTTATTGAACACTTACGGGAACATATACTGGATGCGGGAAGACAGGCAGACACAGGAACAGACGACCACACGAATCAAAATACCGGACCACAATGGACACAGACGAAAGGGTATATGTAGACAGAGGGATGATGACACTAATTACACACAGGGGATGAACACAGGTGGAACAGATTGACACTGATGGTGGCGGGAAAGACAATACAAAGAAATCACATGACGAAAACAAAGGAAGACACAGACGAACACTGACAGTACCCCCCCCCCCTTTTGAAGGCGCGGTCCCCGCGCCTTCAACAGGAAACAACAAAAGGAAGGATGGTAGAAGGGGAGGGTACAAGGGAGGAGTCCAAGGGAGAGATAGGAAGGGAACTGGAGCAGGAGGACCCAGGACACAGCCAGAAGGACGGCCCCGGGCGGAGTCAAGGAAGGGAGGATCCATGGAGGAGGAGTGGCTGCTGACTCCGGGGGGCCAAACGAGGGAGACGCCGCTGATGGCGGTGGAGCCCAAGGAAGTGACGGAGAGCCGTAGGGCGAAGGTGACGCCAAGGTTTCTGAGGGCCGGGCGAAGCAGGCCGCTCACCCGAGCAAGGCGACGGCGGGGTTCCGGAAGCCCGCGGTGTAGCCAGAGCGACAGAGGACCAAGGCGTAGCTGGAGGGAAGGAGGAGCTCAACGCAGCCGGTGGGACGGTGCGATGAGGTGCAGCCGGAAGAGTGGAGTCCAGAGGCGAAGGAAGGGCGACGACTGACCAAGGTGGAGCCGGAGGGACGAGGGAGCCTGGCGGAGCTGGTGGGCGGACGGCCCACGACGAAGACGAGGGAGGAGTGAGCCAACGCGGAGCCCTAGGGTCGAAGGGCCGAGGTGGAGTCCGCAGCTCGGAGGCCGTAGGAGCTGACGCTGGGCGACACCCTCCAGAGGGTGACGCAGACAGGCAGCGCCCACAAGCGAGCTCCAGCGAGAGCTGGGGGGGAGCGAGAGCTGGAGCGAGAGCTGGGGGGCTGGCTGACTGCAGCAGTGCTGGAGCTGGATGACTGGCTGCAGTTCTGGGGGACCGTGGGAAGCTACTCATGACCCTGGAGCTGAGGCTTTTTCCGAGAAGGAAGATTAAAAAACTGTGCGGAAACAGTTGGTTGCTGCCTAAATACAGCGGAAGGTTATTGCTGCCTAAATACAGCAGAAGGTTAAAAATGAAGGTTAGCCTCCCAGTGTCCAGCTGCTGTCCATCTGCATCTGCAGGGCGGGACTCTCGCTGTTCTCGCGGGTATCCGCCAGGTCTCCCCCTCTTGGCGGTGTTGCCGGCTCGCGCACCTGGTCAGACGGGTGTTTAAGCTCCTCCATCTCAGCTCGATTCCGCTCCGTCGCTCTAGGGGGCGATAGCTCATCGGCTGGGGGTGGCTCTCCGTCTGCGGTGGGCTCTGGCAAGCGCTCCCTGCAGGTGGATGGTGATGCTTGGCTGGTCACTGAGTCTGGAGTGGCACTGACGAGATCTTCCTCCAGAAAGGCGGTGAGTGGAAATATTTTACTCGCCAGTGTCCACTCCATAATTGTGGCGATGTTGCCCCGAGGACCATCTTCGGGCGATCGTGCTCTGCTAAAGATGATGGGCGTGCAGAGCACGTCGCCCGGAAAGCTGATCACAGTAGCTAGGATATGGTCCTCAGGGCTGCTCTCCCCCTGCTCCAGCAGGCGGTGATGACGAACGGGAGGGTGGGTGGGGACCAGGAAAACACGAAGGGATAAAAATAAAACACTGAGGGGCAAAAAGACTATAAAAAGAAAATTGGGGGAAAACACGCCGCTAACTTTGGGTCCGGTATTATGTAACGCCTGGTTGGCGGATGGTGACATAACGAGACGGAGAATGAGAAACATTAACAAAACGGGTTTATTGAACACTTACGGGAACATATACTGGATGCGGGAAGACAGGCAGACACAGAAACAGACGACCACACGAATCAAAATACCGGACCACAATGGACACAGACGAAAGGGTATATGTAGACAGAGGGATGATGACACTAATTACACACAGGGGATGAACACAGGTGGAACAGATTGACACTGATGGTGGCGGGAAAGACAATACAAAGAAATCACATGACGAAAACAAAGGAAGACACAGACGAACACTGACAGATATCATGAATTAATTAGTATTGTAATATTACATAGATATCATAGTATTAAGTAATACTTTTAAAAAGCTTTTTAGAATTTGTAAATTGTTTATAATTATAATTTTATATATTTTTATTCATTATAATTTTAGTTAATTGTTTAGTTATTTCTTTATATATTTCCCAATATGTTTTGATTTGCTGTATAATAATATTCTGCGATTATATCTAATCTAATATTTAATCTCATTTATTTAGTACTATTTATACACTACTATAGCATATATTAATATTTAAAATTTGCTTTTATTTTTATATATCTGGTTAAATGTAGTTTATTTATTTTATGTGTGTATTAACTTAAGATTAATTTAATATCTAAGTCATTTTATGTTTTTTTTTTATCTGCGTAGCACTATTGCACATTCATAAAATTAACGATAATAGCACTGTCTGCTAAATAGTTTTGAAAAGGCTGAAGTTAAACTTGTTATATAGCATACAGGCCTATTTTTAGGTCTATGCTACAGGCTCCCTCTACTGGAAGTTTGATGCAATATGACTGTGAAATACAAGCTGCAATTATAGATATAGTTTGCTCAAAAATGAGAATGTACTCACTCGGTGTGTTCCAGTTCCAAGCAGGATACATTGCATTCAGAGTGAAAACAACGGTTGTTGCTAGAAGAGATACAGCTGCGGTCGGAAGTTAATGAGAATTATTTATAATATTTATTAAATTATCCATCAATTGTATTTTATTAATGTATACCAACACCCTCAAACTCAATTCCTGGAGGGCCGCAGCTCTGTTTAGTTTAGCTCCTTGATTAGTTGGATTGGCTGAGATTGATTAAAGTTGGAGCAAAACTGTGCAGAGCTGCGGCCCTCCAGGAATTGAGTTTGAGACCTATGATGTATACCCATACCCCAACCCTAACCCCAACCATCACAGTAATGTAAAAACAGTAATTTTATCGATTTTTTTATCGATAATTATTCTTATTATTTATTAAATTACACATTAAATTACATTTTATTAACGAAAATTATCAAAAGTCTTTGGTCATTTTAAAGTGAGACGCTACTGGCCAAATCCGATTCAATGATCTATACTAAGCTAAGCTAAAAGTGCTCCCGCCAGACCTAAATGGATTCAAAAATGTTAAAACTGTTTAGTTGTAAAATTAGCCTATTTTATAAAATGTAGTGTTCCCTTAAGACTACTGAAGATGATGACTGAAAATCAACAATTGAAGTTTCATAGAGGCACACTAAATATATGTAGAACAGTAAGTCACGTACTGTTCTACACATATTTACTAGTGTGCACTGAAAATATTATAAAGCAAAATTCATCTGCAAGGACTGAGGGCTGGACTTTTTAAATACTGGACTTGAAAATCAAGCACGCACACACACACACACACTCACACACACTTTATAAAGTAAAGTTCCTCACAAGGGAACAAAACAAAAATAACTAAGAGGTTGAGATGAGGGATGTTAATAGTCTAAAACTTGTCTGAAAAGACTCTGTAATTCATAACCTGACGTGTGTATGTACATGTTATTATGCATTTACATTACAAGAAAAATATTTGACATAAAAATTACCTTTTTAATATAACACTTATTATAACCGAATCTGTTATAACAGTTATTATAACAGTATCAGATTCTATGCTTATAATGGCTCAGTGGTTAGCACTGTTGCCTCATAGCAAGAAGGTCACTGGTTCGGATGGGCCAGTCGGCATTTCTGTGTGGAGTTTGTAGTTGGTGGTTCATCCCGCTGATAAAGGGACTAAGCCGAAGGAAAATGAACGAATGAATGGATGAATGAATACACAAATAATCCATTAGCCATTTGTTTTGGTCTTATTTCTCCAGAAATCCATAACACCTAATTACTGTTTGTGTAAAATACTGTTTGCTGAATATTATGAAGACAGTTAATTAAATAAGAGATATTTTATGCCGTATAACTAAAATTGACAAGGAAAGCATATAACTAAACACATTCACATTACATTTCATCACAAAATTTGGTATTACCATGATATTGACCTATAAGTAAAAATGCTTCAACGGGTATCATAACCAAAAATACTTAGTGTATTGCTTTATTGTATATTAATGTACAGATTCAACAAATGTTTTAATAAAGTACAATACGTAACACTTTACAACAAAGTCTAGTAATACAAGTGTATTATCATGTTACTGAATTACATTAGTCATTAATTGCATTTAATAAAATGATTACGCCTTTTGATTTTAATATGTTATTACTATTAGGCATTACTTACAGAATTAACATCAGCATTGATTAAAAAAATATTATGTAGTTTGTAGTGAATAAATGACGTGACTTTAAATTATGTAGACAAACTGAGCATTACTGTACAGAGTTAACCAGCAAAAGGAATATAGTCACAGAATCTTCAATGCAGTGGTCCAGATTAACGTGCAAACGTTTAAAAATAAATCACCTGCCAATACAACAATCTGAATGTTCTTAAAAGGCACTCTAAAAGTTTAAATAATAAATAATTCATTCATTTTCATTTCGGCTTAGTCCCTTTATTAATCTGGGGTCGCCACAGCGGAATGAACCGCCAACTTATCCAGCATATGTTTTACGCAGCGGATGCCTTTCCAGCTGCAACCCATCTCTGGGAAACATCCATACACACCCATTTACTACGGACAATTTAGCTATACCGCATGTTTTTGGACTTGTGGGGGAAACCGGAGCACCCGGAGGAAACCCACGCCAACACAGGGAGAACATGCAAACTCCACACAGAAACGCCAACTGACTCAGCCGAGGCTCGAAACAGCGACCTTCTTGCTGTGAGGCGAACGTGCTACCCACTGCGCCACTGTGAGGCCCATAATAAATAAATAATTGTTCACAGTATTTTAGTTGCCCACGATATCAATATAGTGTGTTCATTATCACGATGTATTGAATTAGTGAAAATCGGCCTGTGAAAATCTGTCTATGCAAGAGTCTGCAGCAGCAAGCGCGAGACCGCGAGTTGCTGTTTTTCGAACGCGCGCTCGGGTTTTGACGTCACGTTCCAAATGGTACATAACAGAGTGGATTCGCTCGCGTCTATTGCACTTAAACAAACTCGACATGGCGATAGTTGTGGATCAGAAGCTGGTGTGGAGATTCCCTCCGCGGTCTTTCCACTACTGGTGGTACACGGACGGCTGGTACGTGTGGGCCAAGGCGGATAAGATGCTGGCCCAGTACCAGCCCAAGACTGTGTCGTTTGTTGACGAGTCTTGCTTAAACCATCATGAAGAGAAGCTGCATGCGTTGCAGACCTCGATGTCGTCGCCGCAGAGGTCAGTGAATCGCTACGGCGACCCATACAGCCCGTCCGAGCGGCAGTCTGAGCCCTTCACCTGGCGAGACCAAGTCAAAGCAAGGCAGAAGACGCACGTGCGGTCTAGAAGGAAGATAGCCTGCTCGTGGCTTGCCCGGGTTGCGCGGTTCTGTCTAAGGCCATTTCGAAAAACACGCAAGGACAGTCCCGACAGCGCTTATTGCCCGGAGGAGCAGGAGACCCGCGTGGCTCCACAGGCTCCCCGCAGACCGGCGCGCAAGCACGTGCAGTGGCCGGACACCGACCGGTCCTATTTTCACTACAGGCCAAAGTTCACAGGAAGCCTGCGCGAGCGTTTCCGCTGGAGGGAGAATCGAAAGCTCAATCAAGAGGAAAATGTGCACATGAGGGCAGGGATTTTCTTTCCCCGCGGCCCCGGGCTCATCAGCAGGACTTTCACAAGCCTGAGGATCAGTGTTTTGACCGGCCTCCACCTCTATCCACCTGCAGCCTCGCCCAGGAAGAGCTGCCTGAAGACCCACACAGCCGAAGCCTCCAGCAGCAGCGCGGCCACCGGGCCGACGACGTTCATCTCTACCCTAGAAGTGCAGCTCAACTGAGCATGCCAAAAGGTAAGGGGCAGACGTGTCGAAGGGATTTTTAATTGGTAAAAGGTACCTTTTTGGTTAACAGCCATGCTAATTATTTTTGTTACATTTCAAACTTATATCAAACACGGTTTGCTTTAAATGTTTTTAATAGATAGATGGCATTTTAATAGATGGCTCTTAACGATTTTATAATTTATGCCTGTTATTTGGAGTGGCAATTTTTTTTTACGTTTACTGCTGCTACTGCTCCAAGACCATTAGAAATAAATCCGAAAAACGAATTTAAGCCTACTTAAATTAGAGAGATAGTTAACCCAAAAAATTTTATTTACTACTCACTATTTAATCCCCCTTAAAGGTTTCCAAACCTCTGAGTTTCCTTCTTCTGCTGAACACAAAAATTTCTATTTTAAAGAAAGCTGGAAACCGGTAACCATTGACTTCCATTGTTGTTTTTCTTACTAAGGAAGTCAATGGTTACAAGGTTTCAGATTTCTTTAAAATATAATCTTTTTGTTGGGGAAATAATCAAATTTTTTGTTCATTAATCACAATAAATTATCATGGTCACTTGCATATGTGCACCTCCTCTTACCAAGTCTTATTGCTTCATTCACTCAGGATGAAGTTGCAGGCGGTTCAACCTCTCCCTCTCACACAAATTCCAGGATGGAGGCATTTTACACCTGCAGCCAAGGCAGCTAGAGAGGAAGAAATAAAAACTGTTGTTGAAAAACTTGAACATTTTCTTTCTTTGTTCGGGAAAACTTGTCAAACTGTAAATTTAGAAAGCATTTGGTATGTTCTATTGGTTGTATTAGGTTTAATTTGGTTTAATTTTACATCACAACCAATCACACCCTATTTTGGTCTCGCAGGCAAGGTGCCAGAAATCAGTGTTTTCTTTCTTTTTTTTTTTTTTAAGGCCTTAATATCCAAATTTAACTATAGAGGATAGCCTGGCTTAAACTGAAAAGCATATGCAGACTAATATATAATAAATGAATGATATGAATTGTTATATAAATAATTCCAGCTGTAGAAGTTGAGGTATATGCAGTTTCATTAGGCAGTAGGTTTTTGTGTAAACGTACATAAAAGCAGCCAGAAGTTAAGTTACAAATTCATAAGAATATTAATAATTGTAATAACATAGCAATTGTTATGAAATATGGACCATTTATTTATTAACGCACATAAAAGTATTTATGTAAACATACATAATAGCAGCCAGAAGGCAAGAATGGTCTGAAATATGAGTATTTGCAGTAGAAAGACTTAAAGCTAAATTAAAGTTTCTTGCTGAACCTGTCAGTGTTCGTCCGCGTCATCCTTTGTTTATGTCATGTGCTTTCTTTGTCCTTCTCCCGCCACCGTCATTGTTAATCTGTTCCACCTGCGTTCATCCCTTCTGTGTCATCTGTGTAATCACTCTGCCCTCCATATATACCCTTTCGTCTGTGTCCATTGTTGTCCGGTATTTTGATTCTTTGGTTCGTGTGGGTCTCGTCCTGTCTTCCCGTATCCTGTATCTCTTCCCCGTAAGTGTCAATAAACCCGTTTTGTAATGTCTCTCCATCTCCGTCTCGTTCTGTCACCATCCGCCCTCCGGGCGATACAGAACCTGGTCAAACATATATTTATGTTTGAGAGGGTTTGAAATAAGACAAGCTGTGAGTTTAAAATCACGTTCTTCCAGATGTGATGGGATATGTGGGATATCAAGTTCATCATGGAATGCCATGGCAGCATCTGCTAATCAGTACAACTTTTTGGGGCTTCTTCAGGTTGCTCCTGTGCTGGAGTAACTGTGTCTCCCATCGCCATGCAGCCAAAACCTTGGGTGCAAATTTGTGATCCTCTGGTAGCTATTGCAGGGGAAAAAAATGATCTCCATCTAGTCTTTAGCATGCCATTATGCAGCATGCCCTGGCAGGGTGGTTACTAAATATCTTGCTCTTTGTAAGTTGTTGGAATGGAAATGTGTACTTGGATGCATAAATAGCCTCCATCCCCAAGAAGAAAATGTGTCTGTGTTAGGTAAAGGGCTCTTCTATGCACAGCGGATTAAAAAAAACAAAACCCTGGAGTCATGGACAGAACCAGGGTTATCCACAAAATCATTCAGAAACCTGCCAGTGTGTTCACAGATTCTCTTGTGGTATTATTGATGGGTACAGCTTCTGATTATAACACCACGGTGCCAAGCCCTTTCTTGGTGCTTTTATTCGGATATGGCACCCATCTATTGCTCCACCAGCTTTTCTCATTGCTGCATGTCACCCAAGCTTTTGGAACCATTGTCAGATGTCATCTAACACAGTGGTCCTTGGCAATTGTGTGGAGATTGCCTCCCATGGCATTATTGCATTTAATCAAGTCACATTTGTATTTTTAAAACCCTTATACAACATTCTTTGTAAAGTATGACAGTTATTAAGTATCTTGTTGATATAATGAAACTCAACTTAATTTCATCAAAAATTACTATAACAACAGTCATGCTTCAGTTTGATGACAGCCACAAGCTTGTTTGCATGGCCAGGATTTGAAAATTGAGATTTGGAGGAGTTATTATTTTTTCTTATGTTGTGCTATATTATTGCCTACAAATAAAATATATGTATAGTTTTGTTTCATGCTGCAGTACATTAATATTATTAATTAGGCCACTTCATGCTCCTGTCTGGCAGCATGTGGCTTCATGGTCTCAGGCTGAGATTTTCGGGAGAGAATGCTTCGGGTGGCAGTATCTTTCAAGAACGATCCGGTTCTCCCTCAGCTAAAGAGGCCAAATCCTTTTCCTCACACGATCTTGCACGATCTCTATGCTCCTATGGATTTGAGTGTGCTATTTGACCAGTCATGTGGATGAGACAGATGCGACCTTAAGAAGAAGGACTAGGAGAATTTGACACCTGCCTACCACTTAAAAAGGCATCCCGCTCTCCTGTTCCTCCATGGCCCATTCCTTCGATGCAGATCAGTCAATTTTTGAATACATCCAGATCTGTGAAACCCCAGAGCATGGGCTGCCCCCCACACTGCTCCTGCTATACCATGGGGAAACATGGTAACATCATTCTCACCAGGGCTGGGAAGACCAGATCAGTTAACTCCTCCAATAAGGAGAAGCGGGAATCTTAGGACGCTATCACTGAATACGAATGAGGGGTGGGTGAGAGGCTTTTTTGGCATTACAAAGGCACAGGATACCCTGTCTTGCTAGCCAGAACAGAAATATACAAATGTCTATAGTTCATCCTCAACCATGCCGCCTGTCCTCATGCAGCAGTTGGTGCAGGTCATTGAGGGACTGTACACTGTAAAAAAAATTAAGTCAGTACAACAACAAAAGAAACATAATCCTTATTTCCTTTAGCTTTTTCTTGTTCACTCAACTTTTGAAAACATCAGCTGCACTGACCTAAAATTATTTGTCAGTAATACAAAAAACATTTAGTTGGGTTAACATAAGATTATTAGTTTTCTGAAGAGGTGAACTACTCTGTAACAAAACGTATTAAGTTGTGCCAACTGAAACATTTTTGTCTGCAGAATTGGAATGCCTGAAGTATTTTATTCATCTTTAGTTGATACGACAGTAGAGAGTATAGACAAGAAAGCATGGGGAGAGGAGAAAGGGGAAGGATCAGCATAGGACCTTGAGGCAGGAATCAAAGTGAACAAGAAAAAGTGAAAGGAAATAAGGATTGTTTTGTTTTTGTTGTTGTACTGACTTAAATTTTTATACAGTGTACTAAGATGAAAATGTCTTTTTCCTCAGAACAGATCTGAGAATATCTGTAGGAACTGTTCTATTAACATAACAAATGTAACAGTACATGTACGATTAAAATGGACTTCTTTTCTCAAAAAAGTTTATATGCTGAAATATTACTTTGTGAAATCCAGCTGGCAGTTCCAATGCCCGTCTGCTCTCTACATGTTCTCCTCCTGTGTTCTCTTTCTGTTTCATTTACCATAAACAAGATCACAGAAGAGGTGCAGCAGCAAATGTTTGTTCCATGTTCCATAACCTGTGTGTCCTGTACAATAAGAATGGCTTACATTTGACACAAAAATGCAGTCATTACATTCAGATGTGATATCTCGTCAATCTGCTTGGTCAATGTTGCTATTACCAGCAAGAATGTATAAACACACATTATAATCTCATCTGTTAATAATGTCATTAAAGTATATTCAACAGCTTATTTTTCTTTGACACTTGTATGTTTCTTTTAATGCTTGTACAACAGTATTTGTATTATTTTGTTTTATGTCTATTTATGAATGCCATGAGTGAGCTCTTTTTTTGTTTGTATATGAATGATGATGTATTGTCAATCATCTGTGTGCACAAATGGACAGGCTGTGAGTGTATTTTACAGAGCTTCAATTAATAAATTGAATTGCATGACATACCATCTTTGTGTATTTCTGTTATTACACAAAGAGGCACGTTTAAGATTATTACTACCAGATTTAATTTAATCTTTGCAAGGGGCAATGTATGACTTAATTTATGTTAGTATAGTAGTAGTAGTAATATTCCTATCACATTAATGCTGCTATTAGAACCTATTACAAACATAATAAATAGTTATAATAGGAATTACAATGATGTTGTTTTAATGATCTCCATAGGAGTTCCCTGAAAAAGTGTTTAGCGTACAGACCAAAACATTATGGTGAATTGGTGGGAAATTACCTGGCTGATGGGAACCAGAACACCACTATATTGGAAAAAAGCAAGAGGTTTTACCAGTCATTTTCCCATGGTTTTAATCTTATTTCTAATTACAATTTCTTTGACATGTTTGAGCTGGAATGGTAACACCAGTAATGAACAGCAGAACGTGGACGAAGATTTTAAGCTGAAACAGCATATTCTGTGATTCATGTAATTCACATTGATGGGTGTCCTCATGAGAGTCAAAACAGAGAAAGCATATTAAGGGAAGGCAGATTTAATATCTCTGGCTCCTCATAGACACATTAATGCCCTGTGAAGTGAAACTACTTGCTGGTGCAAGAGATGAGGTTTGCTTGCAGGCTGCAGCATTATTACCTTTATAGTCCACAGTCTTTGTAGACAGTAAATCAGACTTTTCAGCCATGTACAGTTTGAGTTCAGTTAGGAATCCCTGTGTATTAAAAAAAAAAAACATTGTAAGCAAAGACATATATGTGACAAAAACAATTAATAAAAAACTAAGATACAAGTTATCACACCTTTAAATTTTTATTTCCCCTTCCAAAGAAGTACACATGAAAGCAGTACCTTATTATGCTTACAGCAGTGCTTATATGCTACAAGGTGGTGCAGACAACGGCTGCCTCCGTGGTGTGCTCCAGAATTGTTTTTGTTAGTTTGTTCCATCTTTGTTTATGAATACTCTAGTTTCACCAAAGAAGCCAAACCCAAAAATGAAAATTTGCTTTAAATGTACTCACCCTCAGGACATTCTTCCTTTGAACAGCAATGAAAATTTAAAGGAACAATCGAAGCAGTTGAGCTTTACCATTTTTGAACCCATTCAGCTGATCTCCAGGTCTGGTGGGAGCAGTTTTAGCTTAGCTTAGCATAATTCATCGAATTGGATTAGACCATTAGCATCTCATTTAAAATGACCAAATGGTTTTGATACTTTACCTATTTAAAGCTATTTAAAGCTTGACCAACAGAAAATCAAAAGTTGCTATTTTCTTGGCCGATATGGTTGGAGCTAAACTCTCATTCTGGCTTAATGATCAGGGAATTTTGCTGTTGTACCATGGCTACAGCAGGCGCTATGATATTATGCATCACTGTTACCTAGCTGGGGACTATTTTCAAGAGCTTCGCACTGCAGCCATGACACATGCACAGAAACATTTGCTCAGGCTACAGCTTATAACATTGTAAATAAAAGTTCACATACTGATCAATGTAAACAATGTATCAGCATGGCTATTAATTTAGTTTTGTCTGTATATGAGACAGACATTTCAGTTGTGAAGTTATTTCAACATCAGTCCATGACTATGAACTTCTACTGATGTATCTTAGCAACCAGAAACCAGCTAAAGCTAACTGTTAATGTTTCTCAGAGGCAAAATAGTAACTTAACTGTCACAGTTATGTAAATCCCACACACATTTTTAAGAGTAATCCGATCATTCACCAGCTATAAATACATAATATGTGCGTGTTGTGCAGGTTAGCAGGATGTTTTTGTCATTTGGCAGCTGTCAGGTTGGCAGAACTGCGATGTCAGCAGCTGGAATCATGGGACAGATGTCTGAAAAAGAGCTGTCTGCTGGCTCTGTGTTGCTATAGGCAACCTGTGAAAGTGTTTTTTGGAGACTGCAAGTCATGAAGTCGGTGACAGAAATCATTCTGGAGGTTTATTGTACACCGCACCCCTGAAGCTGAGGCCAGCGAGCGGAGGAGGGACTGTGGGCGACGGACTTCCAGAACTCATTTCTCACCCGGGGAGAGAGAAAGACAGGTTGAGCCACACACAAAAGAAATGACAATTATGGCAGGTCTTTGTTGGTGTGTGGAGGACATCTTGTCCATTTTTTCCCAATCTAAGTTTAGAAATGCTAGTCTGTGAAAATGGATAGAAAGCAGTAGATTTGAAGGAATAAACCTCAAAAAGTAAAAGTCTCCCTGAAAACAAAATGAAAGTTTTGGAGGGGCGGGGTGGGGGGTGGGGGTGTTAATGATAATATCTTAGTCTTAAAGCACAGGTGTCAAATCCAGTTCCTGGAGGGCCGCAGCTCTGCACAGTTTAGTTCCAACCCTGCTTCAACAAACTTACCTATAGGTTTCAAACAAGCATGAAGGACTCAATTAGTTTGTCTGGCAGCGTCGGTTAAAGCTAAACTGTGCAGAGCTGCGGCCCTCCGGGAACTGGCTTTGACACCTGCATCTTAAAGAAACACTCTACCTTAAAAAAAAACAAACAAAAAAAAAAAAAAACTCTCATTTGACTACATTTCACTCATTTTCCTAGAGCTAAAACCCTTTTTTAATCCATTCAGTCAATCTTCGAGTCTGGAATGAGCACTTTTAGCTTTGCTTAGCATAAATCTCTCTCTCTCTCTCTCTCAAAAAAATTCCATAATTTTCCATTTTAAAGTTTGACTCTTCTGTAGTTACATTATGTATTAAGCTAAATGTAAAATGAAAAGATGCTATTTTCTATGCCGATGTGGCTAACAAATTGGCTATTATGACACTTGCATTAAACTTTTGCTTTGAAGTGGACAAACATTATTATTCACTTATTCAGTATTTGCATACTCAGTATT
>CAIGQW010024412.1:6304183-6323782 GCA_903798125.1 Danio choprae
ATATATATATATATATATATATATATATATATAATGCTGACGTTTACAGCGCCATTATTCTCACTGTCTTGTTACCAAAGCCATCAGAGATAATTGATTTAACCTCAGAAAAGAGAAATGCGACATGCAAGGTTCCGACCAATTATATAACTTCACTTCAAATATACACAGTTCAAAATATTCCCTGAGGGCTATCATTATATATAAGAAAATACTAGAAGCAGCCCCACACATCTCAGTCAGTCCCACACAGTCAGTGCCTCCTCCAGCCTGTGGCAATATACTGTAGAGTAAGACAAACAGACAGTAAATCCATTGCCCTTTATTTCTAGAACACGCGGCTGCATCTCCTGCCTCCTACCCTACCAAGATTAAAGCGAGAAGATGCAGCTCTGATGTGCTGTAACTATATCACTTCTCTTTTCTTGGCATCTGTTGGATGTGCAAGACTAGGAGTTAATGAAGTCGCTTCACAGAGCGCTGAAGTGTTAAAACAGAGTTTCCAAGAAGATGAGGTGACTTTACAGTCGAGCCGGAGATTGATGATAGCCATGAATATTGTTCCTGAAAATAGAAACTACACGATTCCCTTGCTCCTCCTACAGCGTATAAAGTCATTGGACAAGAGTTGATATAGGTCAGGTTAGATGACCTACATTGAATCAGGAGGAAGAGAGCTTTGCTTTTAGTGTGCGTCTCTAATTAACCCCTACAGAACTCTAAACACTCTACTTCGGACTGTGGATTAGAAAATGAGGCGTCTAATAGAGCACATATTCTGTTTTTTTGGAAATATATCACACAACTGCAAAATCTAGATCACTTTCTCCCTCGGATAGATGGTCGGTAAAATGTTTCCATGGAAACACCACCAAATCTGTCTCCTTCGAACCCCTTTAAAGCTTATGGATATTCTTTCTGACCTCTTGATGAAAGACCTAAATCTTTTTAAATGTCCCTGATATATGTTGCGATCGTTTGTTTGGGTCTGTAAATGCTATAGGATGTATGTATAATTTCAGCTTTTTTTTAACCCTCTTGTGGTCTTGTACTCACCAGCTGGACTATTTTAGGGACATCTTCAATCACTGTTCTCCAGAGAGGTACACAGCCAAGCTGTTGATCAGACATGTCCTTGAAGATTGTATTTTTACTTTTAACTTGGGACAATAAAGGAAACAGTCTGATTCCATAGTTGGTTGAGGAATGGCTGGTAATTTTTTGCCATTAGGAAGAGCCGCTAATGAGACAGCAACAGTCCAGATGGACCGCAGTCCAAGCAATGATTTTGAGCACAAGCTGTAATCATTGCCTTGCGTTTGCTTAAATGAAGACATGATGTTAACTTGCCACATAACGTCAACGTGCATAATTGTAGCACTGAAACACTCTTTTATGTGAAGCTGCTTTAAAATCATATGCATTTGGTTTCAAAAATTGAACTGAAAGTTAAAGAGAAAAGTTTAAGAAACAGAAAAAATCATATTCGTCTCATATTCGTCAGGAGCCAGATATTAAGTTTTCATTCTATGATACTTTATTATTATTTTTCACTCTCAAAATCATGTAAATATATACTCCATTCAGCTTAAGATTTTAAGTAATAGTTAAACAACAAAACGTTTCTGACCTGTACTGTACTTATAAAAACATATACAGTATAAAGGTATTTTCTTTATAAATATTTTAACTTATTTTTCACTTACAAAAACGTCTTGATACTATAAATGGTTCAAATGTATAGTAGATTAAATGAAACTATAAAAATGAATGAGTATTTTGGGCATCCTTAAATAATACTGGTTTTATATTTGCCTGAGAAGATTTGTTGATATTAAACTAATGTTAAACCAAAAAATCCCTTACCTTTTCTTCAGAGCTGTCAGTATTCTCCAGGTTTTCACTTTCAAGTGTCATTTCATGGCTTTTATCCCTTTGCTCCTCTAACTGATCCTCTTGATCTACATCATTTTCAGTATTTTCAGTCTGCTCTTGTAACTCAGGAAGTTCATCACTGACAACCACTGTTTCGTTTTCTAAAGGCTCAGGATAAGCTTGTTCCGCTTCAGAGTAAACATCTTCCTCTGGTTCAGCATCATGATTTCCATCATCCTCTTCTTCCTCAGTTTTTTCCATATTTGGCTGAAGCATGTTTGAAATGTCCAGATCCATCTCTTCAGCCTCAAAGCCATCACTGTCAAGATCACTTCCTTCATTTACATTCTCGGTGTTTAGATCTTTCTCAAAAGCGTCAGAATTTAAAATCTTGTTGCTTGCTTCAGCTTCACTGCCGTTTATTTGGGAAACAGGTTTTGGAGTTTCCAAAAAGTCTTCCTCATTTAACGCATCAATAATTTTAGAAGTATTCTCTTCGTCACTGCTGTTATCAGCTTCATCCTCACCTGTACGAGTGTCACACTGGTGATGAACTTCATCTAGAACATCTATGACTTCACTTTTACTGTTGTGTATTTCATCACTGTAGTCAACGTA
The DNA here is from genome assembly GCA_903798125.1 of Danio choprae. Lineage (NCBI taxonomy): Eukaryota > Metazoa > Chordata > Actinopteri > Cypriniformes > Danionidae > Danio > Danio choprae. The sequence goes on from CAIGQW010024412.1 coordinate 6,306,677, forward strand.
AGTGTTTTTCATTTCCATCAGTGATCGGCTATTGATATCAGAAGTTGAATCGCCTGCATCTTTAACAACATCATTGGTGCTTGTGTACTCATAATTAGTCTCTTCTTGATCTTCATTGATTGCATCTTCTGATTCCTGCCCTTCGGCTACACTTTCAGTTATGTATTTTTCAATGGTGCTTTCAGCTGATTCCTCTGCATAAATCTGCTCAGCGCTCTTCTCTTCTGGGTCAGTGTCTTCTAATAAAGTACCAGCCATTTCTGAGACTCCTTCTTCAGGATCTTCAGCATCATTATCATCATGTTCATCATCATCATCATCGTGATCAGACATTTCATTAGCTTGTTTGCTTGCATCTTGTTCAGTGTGTGAATGTATTTTGTCTTGTGATTCAGATTGGTCATCATTCAGGAACAATGGTTTTGGGCTTCCCAGCTCTCCTTTGCTCTCGCTGGATTCAGACGGGAGGTTTATCTCTTCAGCACAAACATCCACATTTGCAAGGCCACCAAATGAAGGCAGAGGTGTAGGCTCAAGTTCGGATCTGCAGATATCAATATCTACAACTTCTTTTGCAACCTCTGATGTTTCTTCTGGTATCTCATTGGGGTCTTTTAGCTCTTCCGCACATTTATCACCATCTGCTGTTTCTGCATGGAGAATATCTTCACCCCGTTCCCTCTCACCAGATTCCTCATCAAGCTTCTTATCTAACTTGACCTCACTGCCAACTGAATTATTAGTGTCAAGGTCTTTAAATGCAGAGAGCTGACTCCCGTTGTTTCCCAAAGTTTCAGAACTCGATTCTGCGTTGATTCTGAAAATTGACATGTAAGAAGGCATGGAGAGTTTTATATGCAGTAGTGATTAATAACGTAAGTAAATACAACACAAACATGTACAACAGGAATAAAAAAGGATCCTAATGTATAACCCAGATGCATATCTGTGCTCTGACATTATAATCAATCTTCCAAAATCTGCCCTCGGCTTGATCAAATGATTGAAACCCTGTCTATTAGATGGAGAGCCTCCTGCCAAGCTTCTGCTATAGCAGAAGAACCAACATCTTGCAGAGTTTAGCTCCAACACAATTGCTTGGAAGCTCCTCATGATGAGTCTGGAGACCTTGATAAGCAGGTTCAGAGTGTTTAATTAGAGTATGAGCTAAACTCTGCAGGACACCACTGTACTCACCATAAAAAGTGATTAGTTGACTTTACTTTAAAAAGGTGAGTAAACCTGTTGCTTTTAAAGTGATTTGTTGACTTTCCGCTTAAGAAAAGTATTAAAATGATTAAGTAAATGAACTATGAGCATAATCATAAAAATTAAGTTAAGTCAACTTAACAGAAGCTAGTTACAATGGGTTTACTCATTTTTTTTGTGAAGTCAACTTGTCATTTTTAAGGTAACAGGTTTACACACTTTTTAAAGTAAAGTAACCAATCGCTTTCTAGAGTATACTCTAAGGTTTAACTGTAACCAGGATAAAGAAAAGCAAACCATTCAATCCTATTAGTTCGATTTTATTGTCTAAATTTTCTGTTCTCAGTCGTAGCTGTTTCTCTGATCTGGCAAACATCTGGGAAACTGAAAAAGTGAAATCACACTTTCTCACTTTACGACAGACCTTGTGTTTATTTTAGGTGAAATGATGTTTCCTTGTATGGATGTGCCCTGTTTTGAAAAGAACAAACAAAACATACACATTAGAAAGAATAAATGTTTTATATAACCTAAAGCTTCATAAAGTCTTATCTTTTTTTAAATCAAGATACCTTAAATGAGTGATTGTTGTAGAACCTGTCTTCCAACTTGGCACCCCACTCTGCTGGGTCTAGACCACTTTCTGGAACAAAACAAAATGATTGATTAATTTCCTGATTGTAGTTGGTTGAGATGTGATTATCTAATCACAATTATTTGAGATAACGGTGAAAATATATAAGGTACATATAAATAAGGGCCAATCAAGAAATAATAGTCAAAGTTTTTTTCACTGTTAACGTTCATGTCATACCAAAGATATTTCTTCATTAAAGTTTCAAACATTTAATGACATAGGACAAGGCGATGCTTATTTTATTTCTGTGAAGACAGAAATAAATAAATAAAAACAGTATATTTATACTACAGGGCTCTTGAATGGTTGATTCTGATTGGCTGATAGACATTCAAAGCTGTGCAGATAAATGCACAGATAAAGTAGTTCCAGGCAGATCTTGGCCAAATGAATGTTCCATATCACTAATGAATTAGATTCATGAATTATCACTAATGATCAATGATTTCAGTTATTTCATAGCCTACAACAACAACAACAACAAAGGCTGTGGATGAGATGTGCAAGAACCTAGTCCCATAAGCCGGAGCAATTTAAGGACAAAAACATGACAAATATCTTGAAATACAACATCTGAACAGTGTCTTCATGTGTGGTATAAAAGTGGAATAATTGACTCCAGTCTGTTGAATTGTTCACTGTAAATAATTTAACAGCTTAACATCACTTATTCCTTCCACCTTATATTCAGGTTTGCTGTATTAAGTCAGTGCAAAAGACCAAGATTAAAGATGGACAAATCTAAAGTAATAAAATATTGTTTTCACAGAAGAAAGTAACATTGGTCTATTAAGTTATATGTTTCATAAGTAAAAAAAAGTTAATTATTTGTTAATCAACAACTCAAAATTCATGATTGTGACAGGCCTGTTCATTATTTTCAAGAATCCATTAATATTGTGGATGTAATGCAATAGTTGCTGCAACCACAATTCTTTCTGCCTTTGACAGAGGCATATGGCTGTATAAACAATGACTTACTAATGACTATTAAACATCAGGATCAAAGGAGCGTATCAGTCACCTTCTCTGGCTTTGAGAAGCTCTGTGAAGTAGACAGCAGCAAAAGTGGCGATGTCCTCTGGCTGCTCTCTCAACACTTCTCTGGTAAGACCCTCTAATAAATTCCCAAAGCCTCTTGGGATGCGCAGGTGTGTGTTGGAGAAGGGAACAGCCATCTTACACTGCACCTCAGCTCTGAGTTTAACGAAAACAAAGACACATTCATTAAATATATATGGAGCTTGACAGGCTAATTTACAAGGTAAACCACTAACTTAACGTTACTGACATATTACAAATGTTGTGCTAAATAGTAAATGAAAGACTTTTCTGTTATATACAAGGCTTGTATTGTTAAACTCACATTTTCTTGTTTGGTTAAATCGGTAATCATTATTAATCACTATTTTTAATAGTTTTGCCAAGTTTTTTTGCATGATGACTCTTACCGTTCAAAGCAGAGTTGAATGTTGTCATCCGTTGCCACGCAACTGACACGTGATTCCAACTAGTACCGAAAGCGGAGAGGGACAAAACTATAATATATCAGGTAGGCAGCTTTTTTTTGTAAACATATTAGCACATGTAGATATTACACGTACCAATGTAGATATAATATAATACACTCAATATTTAATCTTAGGAAAGCATAATGACAACAACAATAACAACAACAATAAAGTTTAAAAACAAAAATGAAAACCAATTACTTTTTGAAGCCAAATGCAAATGACTCTAGGAGAATATTTTCTTCTAATACATATTTCTAGCCGTCTGGAGATTTAAAATTGATTGATTTATTTGCTTCAAAATATTTAAAAGCGCATAATTTGAATATAGACATGTGGACATATAGACTTTTATTTTTTAACGTTAATTTAGTTCAACAGCAATAAGTTACAAATAACGTCATATAACATTTATCAATGTCACTGATACATCCTTGACAAAGAACATTTCTGTATAACTACCTAGAAACGTTTACTTCAACATCCAGGAATGTCGTGTGTGTTTTTTGCTTTGCTCGGCTGTTCGGATTGGTGAATTGTGAGTCAAACTTAATCGGTTCTCAAGTCTGAATCATTCCAAGGTCCAGCGTCAGATTCTTAAAACGTGCTAACGAGTCATTAGCTATCATATCAGTAACTTGATACTAGAATTTGATATTAGATTTATACCAAATAAATAAATAAATGAAATAGGATGAACAGGATATTTCCAACAACAACAACAAAAAAACTAAGATGAAGCCTTCTTTTGTCAAAGGTGAAGATGGATCTAATGCAGGTAAATGATTTTTATCATGAAGTGTACAGTATTAAAAAAACATTCAATTAGATGTTTGTGAACATAACATGAACATCTTTCAGCTTGTTTAATGTCTAAAGTTCAGAAATGTATGTTTTTCATATGCAGCCTATGTATAATTTCCTGCAACAGATGCCAATGTATTGGTTTAGGTGTGATTCACATTTTTCGTTATAATTCAAGAGGTTTTGTAACCTCGTATTGCGAAAAACATTTATTTATTAGAGTTAAACATAAGACACTTTAAATTGCATTACGCTCAATTAGTTTCACAGACCTTTCTGATCAAAAAAGGCTTTTATGAGTTGCAAAACAAGTGTGAAACAGTAATTATTTATTTTAGGACACTGAATGCAGTACACACACACACACGCGCACGCACACACACAAACACACACGCAACAAACAAAAGTTCACAAATGCATTCAAAGTTTAACAATTTTTTAATTGCTGATAACAGAAACTGGGCTATTCATGATTTCCACATTTTGCCGTTTGTTTTATTAAAAATAGAAATGGCATTTTTTGGAAGTAACTAACTAAGAGCCTCACAAGAGTAAGTAATTACAGCATATTCAGACGTTGTGCTTAATTTCCTAGTGACCTCTTTAGGGTGAATGTGCAGTCTGTCAGCTGAAGCATACAGAAGTCCTGCTTGGGCCTCATCCCTCCATCTCTGCAAAACACATTCACACTGTCACACGTCTGGTCCCATGCGATCAGACAAAAATGAGAAAAGCTAACTAAACAATTGTATTTATTCATAAGATTTTTCTCACTGGTCTTTGGTTTTTGGAAGTCTGGCTGAAGGTGTCGGATACATCTGGATTGCTGGATCCTCTCACAGAGATCACAATGTCAGCATAAGGGACTTCATGATCACTCTGGCTGTCTGGGGATACATTGAAAAAAATTAAATGAGAAGATTATTACATTCTGATTTTTTCAGATTAAATTTTTAAATGTATACCATATATAATTTTCCAAGTCTCATTAATCAAGACATATAAAATATATATTAACACTCAATATTATTGTTGCTTAATATTAAGGAAAGTTTCATAATATTCTTTGATTAATAGAATTAATTAAGTTTAACCATCATCATCGTCATGAAAGTTTCAAGCAGTTTTAAACCATTCGCGTGTAATAAGATGTGAAAGACAACTCTATTTGCACATCTTAGATCAATTCTTGAACAGAGTTTTCTCTGTAGTCTTTTTGTTCTTGTGTGGACAAATACAGAAAAAATTATAATTGAATTTTATACAAATAATGCTTATGTATCCGTATATCGTATATTAGCTCTAAGCAACCACATTTGTTAATCAAACAACAAAAGATCTCTTTTGACTTGATTTGTACACTGTTAACAGTTTCCTGTGAAATCTACTGGCAGCATTTCTCCAGTAACTTACTGTAAATCAATTACAACAAAATACTCTATTTACATTTACAGCACCATTTATCTTCCTGTATATTTTCAGTATTGTATATCTTTGCTGTAAAATCTACAGTAATTTCCACAATGCAACTTTAAAATACAGTAACATACTGCATGGCTGTCCTACAGTAAAATACAGTTCATATTACAGTTAAATACTGTGTAATTTGCAAAAATTGTTAACAGTGTAGTGTTGATAAAGATCATGTTTTTTTCCATTCAAACGTTTCATACTATGCTGTATGATAAAAGTGTAATAAATTGAGATAAACCTTGAGCGATTGGCCTAATCACCACTCCACTTCTGGATGGAACCCTAAAAGAAACCAGATCCTGCTAATAAAAACAATTTGATATAATTTGATACTTCGTAATGATTTACTGTATATGCAAAAATTGTGCATTACCTTTCATGGGCTATGTTAGAGGAATCTATTATCTTACATCCTCTTCTGTAGCACAAATACACCAGATGGGCCATCAGGACAAACACTGCAGACATGGCAAAGGCTGCGAACATTTTGGCCCAGGAGAGTCCATCTGTATGGGAAAATGCTGTTTTGATGGACTTTATTGTATGTGAATCTAAAAATGAGTTAGTATATTGTAAAAACTCTCACCTGATGTGATGACCTTTATCTCCACAGTGATAGGATGATCAATGCAAGTTCCTTTGGTCTGGCATGTGTATCGCCCACTGTTCTCTTCTGTGATTTTATTCCACTCCACTGTGTCTTTTGTTTCAGTCAAGGGGAAGGTACTGTTTTCTCTGACCCACTGCACTTCACAGTGTTTGTTGTCAAGGGCAACACACTGAAGCGAGAGTGCAGTTTCTGCTGTTACTTCGATGATGGATAGTGATGTAAGCACTTCTTCCGACTCTGTCTGACCCCTGTACAGCTTTACTCTCAGAGATGGACCTAGACAAAAAAAAAAAAAAAAAAAAAAAATATATATATATATATATATATATATATATATATATATATATATATACACACACACATAAGTACCAGGCAATAGAAATAACACAGTAAGTATAAATATACTTTTACAGACACATAATAGCGTATAGAGGGACAGATTCACTTAAGAGGGAAAATTAGTGTGAAGTTGTAATTTCATAAAGGTTTTGCAGGTGATTCTACTGACATTGCAAATGAATGCTTATTTCCATAATGACAGTTGGGGTGAAATTGTGATATTGTGCTCATGGTCCTTTTTGCATAGACTCAGATCATCATATATGACATTGGCCAGGCTGGGAAGTTTTTGATACATTTGTCAGGACAGTGGCCGTTTCCCTTGTAGACATTACTATACATCAAGCAGGCAACATTATTATTGTTAACACAGCAAACGGAAATACCATCGGAAATACATTGTCATCATCTATATTAAAGGGATAGTTCACCCAAAAATACACATTTCTATATTTTTATAGATTCAAAACTTGTATCAGTTTCTTTCTTCTGTTTACCAGAAAACATGATATTCAGCAATTGACATCCATAGTAGGAACAAAAAATACTATGGAAGTCAATGGCTATTTTTTCTCAAGCTTCATCAATATCTTCCTTTGTGTTCAACAGAAGAAAATAACACAAGCTGGTTTTTGAACAAATGGAGGAGTTAATGTTGACAGAATTAAAATTTTTGGGTGAACCATCCCTTTAATGAGAAACTAGTTTGTTTATTTGATGTTTAAGTGAATAAAATAGCCCTACTGGAGTTTCACAACTATTGACTTTATTCTCTCTCACTTGTGTGTGTAAAAAATTAAAGTAAGCATTTGGACCAAACCACTGTGTGGTAAGGGAGGGGTGGACTCCAATTGTTTCTACCCTGAAACACATTTTTGCCCCACTTGTGTATGTGTTGTTTAACCTCAGTTATTTAAAATATAAAGCATTGTTATTTACAACAGAGAGTGATTTTCAATCCAATTTTTTTAGGGGGATAATAATTTTTTGGGAGGCTTTAAAGGATTAGTTCACCCAAAAATGAAAGTTCTGTTATTAATTACTCACCCCCATGTTGTTCCAGTCCCGTTAGACCTTTGTTCATCTTTAGAACACAAAGATATTTAAAATGAAATCCAAGAGCTCCCTCATCTTCCATAGACAGCAAGAGTCTCGAGACATTCAGTCAAGAAAAGCAACCAAAATAATGTCAAAACAGTCCATGTGACTTTAGTGGTTTAGCGTAAGCACAACTACATTTAAATACAACTTTATTTTCCTATATCTTCTCTCCTGCATCAGGTCGCCAGGACGGGTGTTTATGAAGGTAAGTACCACGTACTGCCATTAGAGTTAGCAGTGTGACACGCAAACATCGTATTGCCCATAGTACACGCACACCCTGACTTGACATGGAAGTACAAAATAGTTTTTACTTTTTTTTTGGCTGTATAAAGTGTTCTCGGACACACTGAAGTCACATGGAATGTTTTGACAATGTTTTTTGTTCCTTTTCTGTACTTTGAATTATGGCTGCACGATATTGGAAATATCTGGCATTGCAATGTTTTGTTTTTCTGCTATATATATTGCGATATGAATACAGTTTCACCAGATGGCTTGAATAGCTCTATTGGGAAAGAATGATTAATTCAGACTAATTGGAATGTTTCTGTACAGGGGAATGAACTATGTATAAAATATTACAAATGAAAAAGCAAATACAACAGATGAAAGATGATAGTGAAACAAACAGAGCTTTATAGTTTTCTGGGGAGTCAAAACAGAATTCAGGTACAGAAATTCAGCATTGTATTTCATTGTATAAAAATATTTCATGAATTTAATCATCATAACTTCATTAAAATTACAAACGGTACAGTTTCTTGTGTCTGAATGGTTTAAACTCAGTCACAGGCCTTAAAAACACATGCAAATTATAAACTTTCACTTCATGGTTAACCTCTGCAGTGATACAAAGTATATTCCTGTCTATAGAGCATGAGAAAGCTCTCGGATTTCATCTAAAATATCTCAGTTTGTATTTCAAAGACGAATGAAGGTCTCAGGGGCCTGAAACTGAATTTTCATATTTGGGTGAACTAACCCTTTAAAAAACAGCGCAAAAATATCCTGACCATTGCAAAACTTAGTAAATCGCAACTAATTTAAATTCTCTCCTTTTACATCTGAAAGGGAAACTCCTACAAATTAATTTGCAATAGGTTCAGCCACAGTCTCGTATATCCAAACAGTATTTAATATTAAAACTAGGGTTTGCTCTTTTAGTAAATCTGACCCATTAGACTCACCATCTACGTCTTTAGGGGATGGTTCTTGTTCTTTAGATTCATCTGTAAGAAGCAATTGATATATGTTTTAAGCAATGGACTGGGATGTGTGAATGGAAACATAATTCAAACACCTCTTACCATGGACTTGTATAGTGACCAGAAGCTCGGTTTTTATAGGAAGGCCTGGATGGTCACTCTCTTCAGAAAGGCAAGAATAGTTATAATGCACTTGCTCCATAGTTAGACGAGATGTGTACAAGCTCACACTGCACATGTCCTGTAATTTTGTTTGACTCTCTGTCCAGAGGCACTTGCTACATTCTGGAGTTTCTTCCCATTTCCACGATCCACGAGTGAAGCCGCTGGAACAGTTGTAGCTACAGTTTAAGGTAAGCGGCTCTTCAAGTCTTGCATCTTTAAACTCATGCTTGATTCCGACGTTCATACTTCTTACAGCAACTGTGAAGACCAATAAGGTTTAGAAATTGTACTTTTAAATTCATTTAAATACTGTTATACATTACTATGCAATTATATAAGGTGCTAAAATTATTATTAAAAAAAGAAAAAAATATTATTGTTAACTAAAACTAAAAGCATAAAACAAACATACAAAAAAAATCAACTAACAATAATAAAAAAAAAAATGAAAACAGAAAAGTTATTTTACTCCAAATACTGTAAATGCTAAGGAGCAATCTTCATTTTTATTTAGTTTAAAGAGGTGGATAGTTCACCTAAAATGAACATTTACTCACCATTTACTCTCCCTCAAATGGCTATAAACATGTATGAGTTTCTTTCTTCTGTTGAACACAAAAGAAGATACTTTGAAGAAAGCTGAAAACCTGTAACCATTGTCTTTCATATTGGGGAAAACACAATGGAGGTCAGTGTTTCCAGCATTCGTCAAAATAGCCTCATTTGTGTTTAACAGAATAAAGAAACTCAAACAGGTGAAGGGAGAGTAAATTATGACAGAATTATAATTTTTTGGGTGAACTATCCCTTTTAACTTTCCCTTTTAAAAACAAACAAACAAATAAACATTAAAAATGAAGAAAAAAAAACAACTAAATTGCAAAGTAACTATTAAATTCAAATGTAAAAATATGCAGACAATTAAAATTAAATTAAAAATTCAATTCAATTCAAAATTTTTATTACTGAAATTACTTAAATATTATTTTAATACATTAAAACTAACTAGAGAATATATAATTTATTCATAATAAATAAAAGAAGTAGTGTGATGTCTCCAGTACCTTGGAATCCTAATTGTAAAAGCAGCACCACAGGAATCAGAAACATGGTTTGTCATTCATTCAAGATACGTATTCATGTATCAGCATGCAGAAATGATAAATAGTATATGCCATATGTAAAAAAATCTATGGTTCATAAATAGCACCTGCCTCCGGAAAATGTGGTTAACTGAGCTGTTGGTACATTGTAAAGCATTGCAATATGTGATTGGGGCGTTCACAAGTTCATTTGCATGGCACTATGTTTTTCATAAATCATTTAACTTAAAAAAATATGTACATAATTAATGTAATCTATATTATAAATGAATTGAATACAGATGATACATTTGAACGAGAGACAAATAGTGCAGTTCTAACATACGTTTGATTCACAACAAAGTTGCTCACAGAATGTTGTTTCCATCTTATTAACATTTTCCACGTCTCTAAACAATTTAAATGGAAATTGCATGGGTGATATTAAAAGAGGCTCACAGCCTGACTCTTGATAACGTCCATGTTAATGAATCAAAGTGTCTTTCCCAGCAGTTTGATTAATTTATCAGCCGATTGCTGCAGTAAACTGGATCGCATTCATGCTTTGCAGTGGAAACTTGGGGTTAGGACGGTTTGCACAGCTGCAGGGTGCAAAGGAAAAGGAAACATGACTTCACTTTACCACAAAACACTATTTTACTCTGTTTTTAATTTATCTAAACCCGAAGTGTAGTGTGCTGTATGTAGTATGTTTACAGTGGGTTTTTAAAAATGTATGCTATTTACTGGTCTAATGCTATCTTTGTTTCAGGGTTATTATAGCAAGTAAAACTAAAGCCTAAAGCCATCCATATATATGAGTGTATAATGTATAAAAATATTTCATTTAGTTTGAGTATGTACTGAAAAACTAAAACTGAAATAGACTAACAAAAGGGATGTGCACATTTTCAAAAGACAAATGCAGATTCACTAAATTAATTTAATTAAAATGAAAAGCTAAAAATTCTGAAGGAATAAAGTAATTGTAAATAATATCTCAGTGACAATAAACCGCTGCTTTGTGAAACTGAAACTGTAAAAACACTATACACTATACAAAACTATAAAATATAGAGTTAATAGACACAAACTAATATATTTTGCAAAAACAAAAAAATGACTAAAACTAGCAAAAGATAAAATGAAAGAGAATATGTAAAAAACTAAAAAAGCATTCAAAATATTAGTAAATTCTGTTATATCTCAGTGATACTAAAATAATTGTTTCATACTTTAGAACAATTGAATTGTTCTCATAATTTTATGAGAAATATTAATCTCAAAATAACGTCAGGATCAAAAAGAAAAAAGAGTCACCAATAAAAAATAAAAAAAATAAATAATATATATATATATATATATGTATATATATATATACATATTAAAAAAAAAACATTCAAAATAATATTAAAATATATTACATCTCTGTGATACTAAAATATTTGTTTCATACTTTTAAAAAATTGTTTTATTTTGTGTAACACTCAATATTCATGCCAAAATAACTTCAGAATCAAAAGGATAAAAGAGTCACCAATAGAAAACAAATATGATGAAAAAGAAACCAGTAATCCTTTTTAAAAGAGCCATTAACTTCAAAACCATCGATTTTAAAATCTCATTACACATAATCCCAAAAATATTGATTCATGGACAGCATCAATTCAATTGGAAGTGCCTGTAGGTGTGCAATATTTATTGTCCCAACATTACGAAATCTGAAGGTAAATAAGATCCTGTACAGTCCATGGTTTAAAAACACTGATATTCAAGCCGCAGCGAAGTTCACAGTTCTGCCCAATGACTGTATCACTGGCTACTGGCTGGAATTGAGTTACATAGCTTGAATTTCACTTTCAATTATTGAGATGTCTCTATTCACTGATAAACTTAAAAGGGCTATAGAGCGACTGAGGACAGAAGTCCAGTGCCATGCAGTCAGGAGCTTAACAAATGATCGCCATGAAGCGATATTTTCTTTTCTTTCTTTTCTATCTAACATGGAGTGGCTTCAGACTGAGAAGGAATGTGTTTGTGTCAGGTAGGCTCTATCGGCATAAGGTTAAATTCACTGCACAGTGTGTACAATAAATAGAAACATGGTTACCGGTGAAGTATTGATCAATAATACACTGTGTTTATTAGTAATAGATACAACTGTTGATGATTGTTTTGTAATATGTTGATGATGCAGGATCTGACGGAAGGCCTGAATGTTCAGAGTGTTTAATCTGCTGTAATCAGACTCAATCTGAATGTCCGGAGGGAAGCTACTTTTCATCGGGGATCTGCCTCGAATGTCCTGCAGGGCACTAGTAAGGGGGATTTTACTTATATTGTGAATATTTTGTAATTGCATTAAACCTTTCATATATATTTAAATAAATGTATATTTCCTGATGTTTCAGTTGCTTTGGCAATGTGTCTGCACCTAGAAAATGCCCAGCTGGTATGTTCAACCCTTATACTGGGAAAAGCAGTATCCAGGACTGCCAGGTATTGATTTATTAATCTTAAAATGTATATATTTTATTATTTCTCGTTTTATTATTTCTTAGTTATTTCTCGTTTCTATTTTATCATATGTACTGTAATATATGTATACGTAGGAACTGTATGTATGTATTTTTTAATTTTACACAATAGTTTTTTACCTATACACTTTAGTACAGTCAGGAAAAGAAAAAAAAACAAGAAAAAATATTTAAAATATTTCCTCAGACTGTAGATGAAATAAAACAAGTGTAGGTTTTTTTATGTATTTTATTTTATGTCGGTTAATGTTTGTTTATTTAGTTTCAAGTAGTTGTAGTTAGGTATAATAATATAGTATAATAATAATAATAGTTTCACTAAGTTACTACACAGTGACATTTGTATTAGACTGAACTAAATCAGTTTTAAACTAGATAACAACACCAGCATTCTACCTTCCCGACATGCTGATTATGTCTCACAAAGTGAAATATTGTTATGCTTTTATTGAATTTTGACCTTTTCTGGTCCTGTAAAGTGGCCATAAAAGGCTATAGAAATGAAGTGGTATATAAAAGGCTATAGCAACTTCACTTACATGTCTTACATACTTAAACAATTCAAAGTAATCATGTGATAATGCAGTTATTATGTGCTTACATGTTTTTATTGTACTTATACTAAAAAATGTCTGCATCTGCAATTCATTTATGTATATACATCTGTAATTATATTATTGACCGTACACATAAATCTACCCATACCAGTCCCTAGTCTTTTTCATATCCCACCTCAATAGCAACTAATCATAACAAGTACAGCACATTGTATATAACAAAGACACCTAATAATAAAAATGACACATAGTTGTAAATGAATGCTTGTATTTAACTATTGGCGTGTGTTTACAGCCCTGTGTCGTCGGTTTGGTTAGTACAGAAGACCGCATGGAATGCCGGCTTTGTCCTGCTGGTTTCTCCTGTGACAGCACATCAAGCAACCTCACAGCATGTCTGTCGGGACAGTTTTCTCCAGAGGGACTCACCCGCTGCCTGCCGTGCCCCTTTGGTTTTGTTTGCATAGAAGGTTTTCAAATGAAGGTGGGCACAAACTGATATAAGCTTAAAGACCCTGATATACTTACAGTGATAAACTTGAACTGGAAAAAATGAAGGAGGGTGGAGCATCTGCACTCACCCGCCTATTACATAATCAGCACTGACCAATGAGATTTAGAAGGCGTTTACCAGCCATAATGAACTTTTCTGGAAAATTCACTTTGGCAAGACGTTTCGAACTTCAAGCGAACTTCGTTTTTAACCTAATGACATCACAACACTTTGTTCTCAGAACTCACTCGAAGTATATCAGGGCCTTAAGGCAAGACATTGAAGTTGAATAGGGTTTTAAAAAATTGAAAATAGTTCTAACATACTTCCCTAGTAGATTGTGGAAATTATTGATGTAAATATTTTTAAACTACTCTGGCATATGTTGGTGGTTCATTCCGCTGTGGCGACCCCTGATCAGGGACTAAGCCAAAGGAAAATTAATGAATTAATGTTTTTACACTGGTATGGTTAAATATAGAAATGAGGTATTATTAAATGAAAAATGTGCTAAAATGCATACATCTCTAACAAAAGAATGCTAACAAGGGATAAAGTAAGGTTCTAAATTAGACCTAAAAGGATGATTTCTTGACACTAGACCCAAACATCCACCCAAAAGGGGGAAATATTTTTATTTTTGCTTGCAGTTAGCTTTGCCTCAAAGGGACAGCTCACCCAAAAATGAAATCTCTGTCATCGTTTACTTGTTCAAAGCCAATTTGAGTTTCTTTCTTCTGTTGAACACAAAAGCGGAAATTTTGAACTATTAAGTCAGTGGGTACCATCAACCAGCATTTTTCAAAATATCTTATTTTGTGTTCAACAGAAGAAAGAATCTCATACATGTTTAAAACCACATGAGTAAGAATAAATAGTGAGGTAATTTTCATTTCGAGTGAACTATCCCTTTAAGAGAGTATTTTTTCTCCTATTGGTAAAAATGCACGTTGCCTATGTGATCATATTTTTATCTGCTTATTATACCATTAGTGTGGCCCAGGAGAAGAACCAAACCTTAATCAGACGGAGTGCATTGAGTGTGCTGAAGGCTACTATTCCACTCTATGCAGTGCTCAATGTCAGCTGTGTCCCGCAGGTAAACATCCACTCCAATGTTTAATTCACGTGCATTTGATGTCTTGCACCTTTTAAAGCCAAAATAAACACAAGCATCAGTGTTACAACAGGCATACACCATTACAAACGCAGAATTCAATTTCAATTCCCTCTTTAAGGAAGCCATTGTCCGGATAAAAAGATGTCCGCGCCTCTTCCTTGTCCCGTGGGCTATTATTCAGACATACCAGGCCAGACTGAGTGTAAAAAATGCAATGGTTCCTCAGTCTGCAGGAGTACAGTGACTCCGGTCTGGTCAAGGGGACAGTCTCATCTTGGTCCGAGGTCAAGACAGCTTATCTCTTGTCCCTCTGGGACATACAGAGATGGAGAGAGATCAGACTGTGTTGTGTGTCCTGCGGGTGAGTCTGTGTGTCAGGTTGGGTTGGATGCTTTTCACATTCAATGCCACATTTTGAGTACCAAGGTTTGTTTTTGCAGGACATTACTGTGTGGCAAATATTGCGATACATTGTCCAGAGGGAACTTATGGACCGAAAGAGGGGTTACAAAGAGAGAGGGATTGTGCTATCTGTCCTGCAGGTACTTGTATTTATTTTTGTGACCTCAGTATTCATTTGCTAATGTCACAGTTAACCGGCCATTATGCCTTGTGCAAAAGTCCTGAATTAAGTGGTTTGTCGAAATCGGTTTGTTGAATTTAAAGGGATAGTAAACCCAGAAATGAATATTTCACCATCATTTACTCATCTTCCACTTGTTCCAAACTAGCTTGACTTTTTTTCTTCTGTTGAACATACTGAATAATTTTGGAACAAAAACAGCCATTGACTTCCATAGTATTTTTTGTTCCTACTATGGATGTCATTGACTTCTTTTTTTAATCCAACATTTTTCAGAATATCTTGTTTTGTGTTTAACAGAAGAAAGCAAGTTTAGACTCACCTAAGTGTGTGTAAATAGTGCTGGAATTTAAATTTTGGGTGAACTAACCCTTTAATGAAAGTGCATGTATGAATAGGTATTTGTTTTGATTAAGTAATTAATCTGTGACCACTAGAAAGTATGTTTTGTTTGTATGAAAATATGCATTATGAATGTAATCTGTATGTGACCTACCAGCATGATTTGTGCTGCTTCACGTCCACTTATGAACTCTCTCCTATCGTACCTTCGGTTAGTAAAGTATCCAGTTAACTCTTGAGATTCTCATTTTCTCTGTTGTTTTACCGTGTAATCAGACATAATACTTTTTCTCATACTGTTTTATGCGATACTTTGTGATTTGGAGTCAGCCAATGACTCACTTGTAAGGCCTGCAGTCAGCCAGAGCATCCAAAAATGATATGCTGTTTACCATATTTGATAGCGCATCGAAATAATCGCAGCTATTGCAATTTGAAATCGAACCTATTTAAATCGCGATTTCAGTTCAAAAACAATTAATCATGCAGGCCTAGTAAGAATGTTAATTTTGTTGCCACCTACTGGCGAAAAAAGTACAGAAACTACAGAAAGAATTGCAGTAAAAATCTTGCCTAAAACTCAGATTGCATCTGAAATGGCATACTTCACTATTATATAGCAGGGAAACAACTGCATGTGATGCATGTGAAAAGAGTATGTGTTTTGTTTCCTAGGGTTTTACTGTTTGGAGGGTACCTCTCGGAGGCCGAGCTCCCAGTTCCTGTGCCCACAAGGGTATTACTGTGAGGAGGGCACTGGTGTGCCGCACGGGTCACCTTGCCCTGCTGGAACCGCAGGAGGACAACTGGGTCAGACAAGTAGGGCAGCTTGCAAGAGGTGTGCAGAGGGTCGCTACTGTCCCGCAGGTTAGGGCATAACCCATAACACACATATTCATCACATTCATTCACACACATGTTTACTACTGTATACAGTATGTTATTTATTGCTTTTTGTTGTCGTTTATATATATTTTGTAGAGACAGATTAAATAGTTAAATATTCTAAGTGTATTTAGAGAACATAGAAGTGCGACATAACTTTTATTTTCCTAAACCCACATGAACTACTGCTGTTGAACGATTTCCTGCCCTCAGCTGTTTCCTGTAAAGTGCTGTAGAGATTGTGTGATGTGGGTCAGGGGCACAGAGAAGATGGAAAAGTTGTTTTTCATTCTAACTTTGTCTTTAAGCTGAAGCACATCACCATTTCTTTTATTTTTGCACTAAAAGAAATAACATTTTGATAAGTGTTTGAAGGCCTGTCACAATCGAGAAATTTGAGCTGATATAATATAATATAATATAATATAATATAATATAATATAATATAAT